>JASAMV010006271.1:0-28738 GCA_030248065.1 Rhynchonema sp. JSB1_4
TGAGGAAAGAGGATCGTGACATGACGCGATTCCTGTACTGGAAAGACCCGTCAAAGACAGATCAGGTCGAAGACAACATTCGCGTGATGCGATATGCGGTGGTGTTGTTCGGTTTCGTTGCATCACCGTGGTTGCTGATGGAATCGCTGAGATTCATGTTGCGTGAGAAGAAAACAAAGCTGGCATCCGAGATCAGCAAACACATGTACGTCGACAATCTGATCTACGGACATAACAATGAACAAGACCTGATGAAAACGTACGATTATGCCAAAGCCGTGTTCTCGGAGCATAACATGATCATCAGGGAGTTTGTCAGCAATTCAAAATGGTTCATGTCCAACATTCCTGAGCAGGACAAAATGAAAATTGAGAATGTCAAGGCTCTCGGTGTCAAAGTGGACTACGACCGTGACAGACTGGGTTACACAAAGCCCAGGAAAATCGATAAAAATGCGACCGTGACAAAAGGGTATGCGCTCAGTGTGCAGGCATCCCTGTACGACGTACCAGGCTTGTTGGGCCCGGTGACGTTGCGTGCCAAACTGTTCGTTCAAAAGCTGCACGCTGGCAAGTTCGGATGGAATGTTCCGCTGCCAGACGACATGGTCGCAGAATGGAAAACGATCGAATCCGACTTGGCCCAAGTCGATACTGTTTGGATTGATCGGTTCATCGGAACCAGCGATGATACAACAATACAGTATCATGCGTTTGTCGATGCGAGTATTCGTGCATTCGCAGGCAATGTGTACGCCAGGGTCAGTAAAGGTGACGTGCACAAATGCTATTTGTTGTTCGGGCGAATTCGTTTGGCACCATTGAACAAGGACATCAAGATGCCAAGATGCGAGTTGTTGGCGGCATCGATTGGCGCCAAAGAGCTGAAATTTGTCGATGGGCATCTCGGTCAGCCCAAGGTCACCAAGTTGGTGTTGCATTCGGATTCGCAGATTGTGCTGTCATGGATTCGTTCGCCCAAGTCGGTGGCGAAATTCGTTGATCGTTTGGTTGATGAAATTCGTGAAGTGGATTGCGAATTTCGGTACATCAACACGAAATTGAATCCGGCCGATGTGGCCACCCGAGGTTGTTCGTTGGCTGAATTGAAAAGCAATCAGTTGTGGTGGCACGGCCCAGAATTCCTCACCAAAGACGAGTCGTGCTGGCCTGTACATGACAATTGGCAGCCGATCACGGTGGAGGAACTGAAAGAAATTCGGAAGACGGTCGAGAACAAACGACAGTCATTGAACGTGCTCCAAGTCGGTCGTACATCCCGTGATTTGTGTTTGGGCGTGATTTCGTTCGAGAATTTCGGTTCGTACGACAAGTTGACATTGTCGATGGTGTATGTACTGCGGTACCTGAAAATGTCCGTTCTGTCGAAACTATCGGATGACCGTCTCGAGAACCAGAGTTTGTATGCACGGGTGAAACAGACAATGAAAGCCCGTGGGTTTGTGACTGCCAAGGAAGTGAAGTTGGCAAAATTGTGTGTCGATCGTGAAGTGCAGAATCGTCATTTCGGCGATGCGTTTGAGGCGCTACGTTTGGGCAAAAGGCACCAACTGGTCGATCAGCATGGCCTGTATGTGGATGCTGATGGCCTGTTGCGTTCAAAAGCCAGATTCGCAAATGCCCAACTGTCGGATGATGCTCGATATCCGATACTGTTGCCGAAAGATGCGCACTATTCGAAACTGGTGGTGTTGAAATACCACGAAAAATGCATGCACAATGGCTTACAACAAACATTGGCCGAATTGCGACAATACTATTGGCTGGTTGCGGGTCGATCTCAGGTTCGAAAATTCATCAGACCATGTGTTGTCTGTCGAAAATTGAAAGGTCGTGCGTACAAATTGCCGGCAAGTCCGCCGTACCCCGTAGAGCGTGTGTCTCGATCGCCTACGTTTCAAAACTCGGGCTTGGACTATGCTGGACCGATTTATGTGAAAGAGAATGCTGAATCGACCGAACCAATGAAAGTGTGGGTCGCGCTGTTCTCGTGCTTCTCGAGCAGGTCGGTACATCTCGATACGGCACGAGATTTGTCAACCGACAAATGTTTGAACGCGTTGCGGCGGTTCATTGGGCGACGTGGAAAGCCCAAGCAAATTTTCAGCGATCATGCGTCCCACTTCACGTTGTTGAAGAAAATTGTTGGTGAATGCTGGCCAAAGGATACGGAAACGGATGAGTACATGGATTATTTGGCCAGGGAAGAAATTGAATGGCGCATGAACACTCCGTTGGCGCCATGGAAAGCCGGTATGTACGAACGTATGATGTCAATTTTGAAGCGAATGATCAAAGCAGCAGCTGGGAAAAGGTTGTTGACGTTGGATGAGTTTCAAACGCTGCTGGTCGAGGTCGAAGCAATGATGAATTCTCGACCCTTGACATACGTGTACTCTGATGCCGATTCGTTCAAAGTGCTGCGCCCGATTGACTTCCTGGCACCAGGCCGTGATTGTGGTGCTATTCGGTTCGATCAGGATGACGATCCGGATTATGAGGAAGGTCAAATGTCGACCGAGAAAATGGTCAAAGAGAATTGGGCAAAGCAGCTGAAGAATTTGGACAAGGCATGGCACTTGTACACAACTGAATATCTGACATCCCTGCGTGAACGTTGTGTCTTGTCTGTTTCGCAGAAAAAGGGTGTCGTTGAAATGAAACCGAAAGTCGGTGCTGTGGTGCTATTAGACGATGCTAATGCACCCAGAGGCTGTTGGAAATTGGCCAGGATCGTGCAATTGTTCTACGGCGATGACGGGCAGTGTCGTTCTGCTGAAATCGCGTTGGCAAACGGTCATTTGTTGACCAGATCCATTGGCCATCTGATTCCGCTTGAGCTGACCGATGAAGACGAAGAAAACAAAGACGAATTGAAACCAGATGAAGAACAGAAATGTGAATCTGCACAAGGATGCAGTAAAAACAATATTGAAGTCGAATCGGCAGCTCCAACGCTGCGTCGTTCCGCACGGTTGATTGCAAAAGGAACGGGCGCAAGTACAGCACTTGTGACGGCCATGGCTGTGTTATTTTGTCTGTCGCCTGTGATGGGCGAGCATTTCTTGCCAGGCCAATGTTCGAATCTGACCGGTTACGTGCAAATGAATCAACTGCGTGCTGATCATTGTGTTGATTCGAGCTATGTTCTGTTTCGTAACGAAGAGGCTGTGATGTGTTGGCTGCCTCTGTCGTGCACGAATGGCACAAAAGTCGTGAATGGTGAATGTTCAGACAAATGTGGCTGTCCAAATTGGGCACAAGGTTGCGTTTCGCGATCTGACAACGATCGTTTTCTGGAAAGCAAGGTCGGAGACGAACAGGTGCTGAATTCGATGAAGCCAGACGTTTGTTCGTTCGTTGAAAACGTCAATTGTGACCCCGAGCCCAAAACCAAACTCGTTCCTCAAGTCGAATTATCCGATGGTTCGTTGGTGTTCATTGATCAATTGAACATCAAAGTGTTCGAAATCACGAAAGATGACTTCGTATGTGTCGGGAACCATGGTCGTGGAAACATAACCGGCACCCCAGATTACTGTCAAATGCACAATTGCTCAGCAACGGCAACGAGATTGTGCTACTACCGTTTCCAGGAACGAGCAATCTTGTACAATGCAAACGGACAGTCGGTTCGTGTGTTTGCATGGGGTCTGAAAAACGTGACTTATTACGATCACCTGACAAAACGAGCCCCAAAAATGACTCAGTGTGATCAATGTGACATTCGGTGTGTGCAAGGCGGAATTGAAGTTGTCGTGTCGCCCCACCTGTCGTTGATCGAGATGTGTTCTGGGGCAGTGTGCTTTCGGGAACCGAATCCGCCAATGAGGTCAACAGTTCTGTTCTCACCCGAAGTGTCAATGCATGACTATGACGTTCACGTACAGGCGTGGCAAAAGGGCGAACTCGTGTGGATTCGCAATGTCACGTGCGAAAAAAATCCGTTCTGTGAGACCATTCAGTGTACGTTCTGTTCTGAGATGGTCGAAAATTCGCACTGTTTCCCAACATACGTGATCGTCCTATGCGGGTTGATGGCATATTGTACGTTGGCGCTCATTCTTTCACTGTTCATGTGCATACCGAAGATTCGTGAGAAAGCGAATTCGTTCAGCAAGTCGTGTTGGACAAAGTTGAGAAAATGTTGCTGCAGGTGCAATTGTTATTCATCGAAGAAACGGGCTGAACCTGCCACAGAGGCTTACAAATGCGCGGAAGAACGTGTCGAAATGAATCCTGTGGCTCAGGAGGCTCCAGAAAATACTGGTGTTCGTGTGCCTCGTTCGGTCAGTGCTGCCACATCATTGTTTATGTTGGTGATATTTGTGGCATGCATGGCGCACAGTGCTTCTGCGTGTTACGATGCCGTGACGGTGACATCTGAACAAGAAGCATGCCTGCAAAGCAGCAACAGTCCTGAGAAATGTGAAATTCAGGACACCGTGAGAATGGCGGTGCCTCCAACTGGACAAGTATCGTGTCTGTTGTTGCAGTCCAGAAACGGAGAACCGCTCGGTACGCTGTACATCGAGACAAATTCGATCAATTTGGTGTGCAAAAAGGACACCGAGTTCTTTACGCGGTCATACAAAATGCAAACCGATAGTGTGAAACGTTGTGACGGAGCCGGAAGCTGCACGGGCACGACGTGTGTTGACACGCTGCCGACAAGTCAAATCGAAGAATTAAAATCAAGCTGGAAGCTTCCAGGGTTCACGTTCTGCACCTCGTCACCTGGTTGTTGGCTGGAAGGCTGTGGGCTCTGCACACCAGGATGTTTGTTCTACAAGACGAGCGCTGTTCCGACATCAGACGTGATCTACGAAAGATTCACGTGTCCACAATTTGAATATCGTGTGTCGATAACGGTGACACTGCACAAGGCTGGCGAGCGATACAGCCAAGCATTACAACTGTCACCAGGGGTTCCTACAACGTGGAACAAAATTCGATTGACTGTCACGTCTATCACGGCTCCACAAATGCCGCTACTTGATAGTGTGTTCGTGACTGACAGCAAGAAGGTGGTACTTCTGGATAAAAACAATGCGCAATGGTTGATGTGCGCAAGCAGACATCACGCTGAAAAATTTGATTGTTTCGTACCGATCGATGTGTGTCAGTGTCACCCAAGCAAAAATCAAGTGACATGTATCTGTGACCAACTGACAATCGAAGAATTGTTCCTGCGTGATGATCGCATCCTGCCACTTCGAAGCAGTGGTGTTACATTGATGGTGTCCGAAAAAGGTGAAATTGTTGCACATTTCACGCAATATCTGTCGATGGAATTGCAAATTTCAATGATGAAAGTCAAATTGAAACCCAAACGCGAGCTCAACAGCTGTGACGTTCGTGCTGAGACTGTTGAGGGTTGCTACAACTGTTTGGTTGGTGCTAAACTTCGTTTGTCGTGCATTTCCGATTTCTCAGACACTTTGGCGCACGTTCGTTGTTCTGAGTTTCGGTTCGGTGTTCGCTGCACTCCTGGCGGGGAGGTAAACGACATTCGAATTCATTTTAGCGCACCGAGAGTGAAAGAAAAATGTATCGTAACGTGTGGAGTGGTTGAAACCACATTTGAATTGATCGGTGAACTGGCATTCGTGGACAAGAAACACTTGGGAAGTGTGTCAGGACACATCAGCGTGAAACAAAATGCGTATGAAAGTCTTGGAATCGGAAGCATTGCGACCACAATGTGGGACCATTGGAGAACAACGGTCATTACGTGTGTTGTTGTTGGTATCGGATTGTTGGTGACCGTTCAATTGCTTCCTGTCGTGATTCAAGGATTCGTGAATCGTATATTTCGTTAATTTTCGTGTTCGTTAATCGTGTGTCGATTTATATTGTGCTGTTCGTTTATCTTCGCGTATCGTATTCATCAATGTTATACACGTATGCTATCGTCTATAGCGCCTACGACGTCAGCTATCCACATCTATTCGATTATCTACATCTCTAACTGATTCATCGTCTTGATTCGAATGTCTATCCACGACAGTCCTCGATGGCAAAGAAGAGTTACGAACAGTCAAAAGAAGACATTAAATGAATGAAGGAAAGGACTCAAGAAGAAAGAAATTACTGGAATGAATGGACTGGTCAAATAACATTGATTTATCACATTGATTAATTAATTAATTGCTTTGCTTTTCCTGAGGGGGAGGATGTGGTGACTAATCCCCAATGCATAATCACGTGTTCGCTACATAAGCAGCTAAGCAGCAGTGTAACGCAATAACCCACGCTGTTCTATTGATTGATGTTTTGACTAAACCTAACTGGCTGACTTGTTTTCCTACAATTCTGTGCTTGTGAACTTCACTTTGTGCTTTGACTCTGTGTATGTTGGTTTGGAAGTAAAGTGTGAATAAAGAGCATGTAAAACCGTCCTGGATTATCGTCACTACACCAGCATAGGGTGGAATTTTCGAAACCGTGTAAAGGTCAGTTGGGCGTAAAGGTCGGTGTAAAGTTCGGTCGAAAGCTCGGTTGGCGTAGACCGGTGTAAACGTGAAACATTGCCTGTTATTAACGTGGAATGTTTCAAGTTTACACCGAGGTCTATCACACTGAGCTGCCGACCGAGCTTTCCACCGACCTTTACACCCAACTGACCTTTACACCGTTTCGAAAATATCACCCATACAGTATAATATCACTTGCATCAAAATGTCATCGGAATTGATCGCTTCACAATCTTTATTTCATGTATACATTTCATTTCATACATACATGTATGTATATTGGTCGATGTTTTGGTTGGGTGGTCTAAATTTCTCATATTTTATTTTGATTGCATCGTACTGTATTTGTCAATATTCATACTCCCCAATCAGTCAATGTTTATGTGTGTTTATGTTTGTGTTTATCGGCTGTTAGATTTGGTGCTGCGACTTGAGCAAGAATTCGGCAGGTTCGAATGTGGTCGGATGGAATCGCGGTTTGAAGATAGTGAATCGACACGACAGGCCCTTATCGACATGCAGAGCCGCTGCGGCACTTGGTTCAACGCCTGCAGTTAAAAGAGGTGCTTTGCTGGCTATTAATATTGTTTCAATCGAACATGGAGCTATTCCGAAATATTCGTGATCAGATAGGATCGGATCGATGTTCCATTCGATGCGACACAAATCATACATCCAAAATATTCTTCATTAAATCATACAAATTTGATCCGAAAAACCGAGCTCAATTGTCATCATGTTGCCCAACTCACCATTCTTTATTCTGGCCGGCGCTCTGTTGCTGGTGTCATTCAGTCACGCCGAGGACACATTCAGATGTTTCGAACAAGCACCGAGCGAGAAGCACAAACAACCATCGGCACCGATTTGCAAGTCGTGCGTTCGCTTCACATACAAAGGTGATCCGGTTAGCATGTGCATCAAAACAGCAAAGTGTGGCGAAACGTGGTCATCTTTTTCTGGACCCATGCAGTTGCCGCAAGTCGGCGAATTCAAGGTTTGTCAAATAATAGTTATTTTAACGTCGTGCAGTTTGCGGTTACCTTCTTGGTAGTGAACGTTTTTGACGAATAATGGTCTGGCGAACAGACACACACCCATACGCGTCGAGGCGTATAACGAACGGACCGGTATTATGTGTGTGTGCTGCGGTGCACTGTGTATTGAGCGTGCGTGCGTTGGGTTTTTGAGTGATTCTGAGCCGCAGCCAGACCGCGTTCCCGTAGCTTAGTTGGTAGAGCAACTGGTTATCAGGCCTGGTGGCTGGGAGGTCGGAGGTTCGAGTCCTTCCGGAAGCATACGTTTGGTGTGGCGGTTCAGAGTTCACAATTCAGTCTGCCTTTAACTTCTAATAAAAAAGTCATTGGTTTAGTGAATATTTTTTTCATGGTGACCCAACATGCAGCCAAGTTACCCTGAGAGCTCGCATTAGTAAGGGCGCGCCCATGTAGGCCAGGGCCAGGGCCGGGGCCATGAAAAATAATCTATGTCCGAGGCCCTGGCCCCGGCCCCGGCCCTGGCCTACATGGGCGCACCGACAGGGCCGGGGCCGGGGCCGGGGCCGGTGCGAAACATTTTTCTGGATAGGCGACGTTTCAGCTACAGGGTTGTCAATAAACCAACATTGGTTTCGTGTATGCAGCTGTGCGTGCGTTTTCACGTTGGGTGCGCTATTGCCTGATTTATCAAGAGCATCGCTGTCTTGTGTTTTTCTTTAGATGATACAAATTTGCAAATTGCAAATTCGGGCTGCAGTTTGAAACATTGTTGACAAAACACTGAACTTCTACCCGCAATTATACACATATAGTCCGCTTTTGAACGTGCACATACACGACGTGCGCTTTTCGCTTATTGGTTGAATTATAGGTTACTCGAATATCGCGCAGTCATGTCGTTTACTGTGATGGCTCAAACAATTTATGTCATCTGGTGACTTTTCATCAGCCAGTATTTTTAAGAATAAACAGCTTTATATTAATTTGCTTGAACAAATACATATGCATAACCTAAATAAAACCCCAAAATGACCGTGCCCTTGATATATCAGGCAACAGCACACCCAACACGAACACACACGCACAGCTGCATATGTATGCGAAACCAATGTTGGATTATTGACAACCCTGTACTTCTGACGTCGCCTATCCAGAAAAATATTTCGCACCGGCCCCGGCCCCGGCCCCGGCCCCGGCCCTGTCGGTGCGCCCATGTAGGCCAGGGCCCGGCCCGGGGCCAGGGCCTCGGACATAGATTATTTTTCATGGCCCCGGCCCCGGCCCCGGCCCTGGCCCTGGCCTACATGGGCGCGCCCTAAGCCAGCCATTCTCCTCCCTTGCAGGTTGTCGAAAACTACATGTCGTCGTTGAGCGGAACGGAACAGAACAGCAACTTTCAAAATTTGTACTGTTGCGAGCACGATTTATGCAACGAAGCAGCCAGACCACTACAAGTGGCCTTGACGAATCAGGCAAGTGGACGTGGGGATCGAAATAAAAAACCGCCGGGATTTTTTCGCAAAATGATCAAAGGATGACGTAATTGTGCGATTTGCTAGAGCGCATATGTGGATGGCCTATTCTATTGTTGTGGGATTTTGTTCCTTTGTATATAAAATATACCATGGCACATTTTAAATACATAAAGTAAACTGTCTCGAAGTGAAACAACAATTGTTGTGATCTGTATTTTATTTCCGCACAAATGTTTGCAACGATTCGTTCTATTAAATGAATTTTTTACACATCATAGCATCTGTAGCCCTGACACAGGCTATAATGTCATGCTATAAACTTTCTTTAAATCTGTTTCTAAGCCGTTTGGGTTATTGAAATATCCATTGTAGAATGACCTCAAAAAACAACCAAGGTATTGGTCGCACAATGACTATATAAGAATTCATCAAATCAATCCAGATTTTCACGTTCTGTCACTCTTAACCACTGAGCTATTTGTGATTCTCACAAAGCATTTTCAGCTCAAAATAATCAAGCAGATCAACCACGTTGCCGCTGGTCTGAAACATTCTCTTTACTACATGGTTTGTGTGCGATCACGCAACGCAACGTCATTGCCCCGTCACTTTCCCTCTTTACGATTCAGGAAAAAAAATTGACCAATTCTTATAAAGTCATTGTGCGACCAATACATATACAGTATAGCGCGTTCTCTACTTGACCCAATTAAAGAAGTCCACGTTTGTCTCCAAATCTTTCTTCAACTGCGCCTGTTTTGCCTCCGAATACGGAATGATCGGGAGACGGGGCGGGCCGAAATCCAATCCCAGAAACTTCATGCACGACTTGAAGCTGGCAACAAGGTCGTTGTTGTTGCCCGGCTGGTGGCAGGTGCTCCAGAATTGTTGCACTTTGTACTGAAAATAATTCTGGTCTCGCATCAAACTCATGGTTGATCGAGCGTATAGTGCGGTCGTTAACATGCGACCGAGTTGAGGTTGGTTATAATTGGCTTGCACTTGAACGTTACTGCGCGCGCGGTTTGTTCTGGGAACGAACCACTTGAGTAATGAGCAGTAGTAGCAGCTGTACTTTATTTCGTTCCAGACACGAAAAGCAGGGTTGGAAAAAAATTTTTTTTAAACAAGTTTTTTTTTAAAAAAAAATTTAAAAAAAAAATTTTTTTTAAAAAGTCTGAGATTCAGGGAAATTTTACCAAATTTGCCTTAAAAACGCGCAAAAACGCGAAAAAATGCAACTTTAATTGATAAGTCACATTTGTGACTTAGTTTGCATCACTTATGAAGGGTGTTTATGTCATTTCGGTGCGATCCAACAGTCTGTGCTTGATATGGACCGATGATTACTGCTCTGTGGTATCGGACACAACAGTTTGTGGCCGAATCAGCAAGATTCATTCATAAACCACACAGAATTGAGAATATAAGCTACAGAAATACTTGTCGGGTAGCTGAATCAGTCGTATATGACCGACCTGATGGGGTATGACATCGAAGTACCATGTGGGTACATGCATACTGTGTCCCATGTATCACAGGTAGGTATAATAACATCATTTGGGGTATCTTAGGTACCAAATACATGCCCCAAAGTTGATCTTGAGAAGAAAATTTCTCGACCCTTGAGAAAAAATGACAAAAAATAACCCCCAAAAACGCCATTTTTGGACGTTTTAGAACATTTTGTTCCCCCGAAAAATTTTAATAAAAAAAAAATTTTTTTTTAAATTTTTTTCAAAAACCTTTTTTTTTGCCCAACCCTGACGAAAAGGGTAAACATCAACAACCGCTCGAGGCGCGACAGTAATGAGACGAAATGTAACGCCAGGACTGGGCTGTGTGCCTGTTAGCATGCCCATCTGAATGGACTGCACTCACGGCCCCACCCTGCTGGGCGTGGGGGCAATATACCCAATACCACACAATACCGAATACCGGTATTGGGTATTAGGGCTCGAGCGGGAAATTTTTTTCCCGCGGAATTTCGCGGGAGGGAGGGAAATTTGCGGGAAATTTCCCGTCCCCGTTTCCCGGGAAATATTTTCGATAGTGCCATTTCCCGCGGGAATTTTCAGGCACTATTTCCCGCGGGAACTTTCCCGCGGGAAATCGGCCATTTCCCGCTTTTTCCCGTCCTTCGACCATTTCCCGCGCGGGAATTCCCGTCAGTAATTCCCGTGAAATTTCCCGCGGGAAACGGGAAATCGAAGCGATCAGATCATCTTTTGTTGGATTTTCTTCTTTAGTATGGGTTGGAAACAGACTTTTTGGCTCTCTCAGGACTGTTCATGTGGATCACAACTTGAGCATTTGACTTAGACTGCATTTTCAACTTATAGTAACACTACGCCAACACGAGCCCGATTTCGGAGGTGCTAGATTAGTGAAACATTCATACGTGGCTGCTGATGTGGGAAATGTTACACGTTGTGGAACACAACGTGGTGCATGAGGATTTCTCTTTCTCTTGGTTTTGCCAGTGCACCAACTCCGAAATCGGGCTCGTGTTGGGGCTCACGCACTGAACCGATCAATCAAGAAATTCTCGGCAATTAATGGCACGTGTGTGTAACCAGACTGCTCGCTTGAACGTGTATCAGCATGATCAGGTCTGAATTCTTGGTAAATACTATTATACAGTTGTTGTTCATCTCCCAAAGGGCAACTTCACCTTTACTTTTACATTGCCAGTTTACATCAACAGACAACAGGACTTTCTCATCCACATCAAAGGAACGCTTATAGCGGCCAGATATTGCATTAGTAACTTCTCAAACCAAAAAACTAGGGCGGGAAATTTACGGGAAATATCTGTTTTCCGCGGGAAATTTACGGGAAATTCCTATTTTCAGCGGGAAATTTAAGGGAAATTCCTGTTTTGCGCGGGAAATCTGCGGGAAATACTGCCATTTCCCGCGGGAAATTTCCCGTTTTCCCGCATTTCCCGCGGGAAATTTCCCGCGGGAAATAGGCCCTTTCCCGCAATTTCCCGTCCTTCAAAATTCTGAAAACCATTTCCCGCGACATTTCCCGTCCTTCAAAATTCCAAACTTCCATTTCCCGCAAGAATTCCCGGACCCTTGGGGAAAACGGGAAATTTCCCCTTCTTTTCCCGTCCTTCAAAAAAATTTCCCGCGCGAGCCCTATTGGGTATTGCGTGATCCCGGAAGGTATTGGTATTGGGTATTGGGTGTGGCCCTGGTATTGCGTATTGGGTTGGGTCTTCGGGTGCCAACGGTTACCCCAATTCTGCCCTATTTTTCGCCTCAGAGCCCTGCAATTTTGTAAAACTTTCAATTTTTAAGCCTTCGGAATCGCTATTTTTCAGCTCCAGTGTCAAGAAATATGAGAAATTCAGTCATATTTTACCTGGTATTCGATCAAAAACCCAAAACAGACCGATTTAAAAAAACGATTGGAATTTTTGGGTGGTGTTGGGTTTGGGTCGGTATTGGGTCTCAGCTGAGTATTGGGTACTGGGTATTGGATTGCGTCTGATTTGACGTATTGGGTATTGGGTACTGGGTATTGGGGTGGGGCCTGGTATTCTGTATGGGGTATTATTGGCTTGGGTCAAAAAAATCGGTATTATGTCTACACCGTACCTGTTCCTTCTGCGCGGTTTGGATGTCCCCTTTGTGGAAAGCGTCACGGATACGCGCGCACGGACGACCGATAATACTGGAATTTATTTGTGAGATAAATTTTAAATCTAAAAGCAGATAAAAGTAGTAACCTCGCAGTTCGGATCACGAAAAAGTGGACATTGTTTTCGATCTTAGATTTGTTGCAGGAATGGATTAAGGTACATAAATAGCAAGAACAAGTCGTTATCGTTTGCGCATGCGATGATTCATTGAAAATTTTCCAATCAACCTGAACGCAATTCCAATGCCACTATCGATGCCCATTGCCAGACCGCTGATGAACATCTGGAATTCTTTGAAGCAACTGTACTCACAGTATGTATAATTGTTATTCCGCGACTTTTCAGGCCCGGAAGTTCAGGCCCGACCTTTTCAGGCCCGGTTTTCCAGGCCCGGCCGATTCAGGCCCAGCATGTTTGACCCATTTATAGGCTTAGGCTGTGAGCAGATAAACGCGGAATGGCAGATTTCTGCGTTCCGCATTCCGCGTTTATCTGCTCACAGCCTAAGGCGAACCTGAATCGACTGGGCCTGAATCGGCCGGACCTGAACCTGTGCCCCGGGACTGAACCGTCGCACAATATGTAATTGTGCCTTTCATCAAAGCATGAGCTTGTCAGATGTGAGTTAACCTCAAACGTGTGGTACAACCTTACGAAAAAAAATTTATTGTAGAAATTGCCATCAAAGTCATAAACGACGTAAGCCGATTCTACAAATAATGTAGTCTACCTTCTCGATATGGTTACCTGGATTGAGACCACCTGACCATTTTTGGTCAACTTATTCAAATGTACAATATGTACATACCTAGGTATTACTATATTGTTTCGAGGGTTAATTATCCGAGACCAACGAAAGACAGAATCGTGATCAAAATTTATCGATAAAAAATATCACAAAGTGGGTCAGTAATAAGCGTCAACTGTAACGAACCGCCTCAGCTCCGAGCACAATATCGTATTTGAAGCCATCCAGCTGCAGCGCCTGTCCCGCATCAAACAAATCCGGGGCTGTGAATTTGGCACCGATCAAGGTTGGGATTAGTGGAGCCATAGCCGTCAGGCAGTCGGTGACGCGGACTGAATTTTAATAAAATTCTTGTCATATTAAACCTTATGCAAAATTTCTAATCAATTTTAAACTCAATGTATTTGCAGACAATTAATTCCAGTGGCGCCCGGAAAGTGATAGTACATAAACGGCGTGTTTGGTGCAGCTTTGGCCACTTCGGCACAGTAGAGAGCGATGCTTTCTGAAAAAATTGGGCTCGAAAAGCTTCCTTTCTGCTTTTAAAGGATATTATAAGTTAAACATGACTAATATATTATAAGTTAAACATGACTAATATATACATATGTAACTAACCAACGGTTGCGGGCTTGAAGTATGTCGGCATGACAGCCGCCACACAATCGGCCCCGAGTTTTTCGGCATGCGCCGCCTAAAACAATGTTTTGGCCATTGTAACCCCGTCAGAATCGATAACCTGAGTAAGCCTTCCCATATTTTGCATGGATATCGAATACCCGAGTTTCAACTTGTGGCAATATCGTATCTCATTTCAGGTATTGAGCCGTGAATTTAGCGCGACTTGGCTTGTGCATAACAGGGTGTCATCTGGGAATGTGTATGTCCAACAAAGTCCATGCCCGTGGTCTTCCATTCAGAGTTGATAGGCCCAATAGTTGCGCACAATTCTTTCACATTGCGTTTGGTATTCCCCGTTTCGCCGTGTGCGTGTAACAGACGAGCGGTGCACCAGGTCACCATCAGTATGAATGCCTGCTGTGTCACATTTCCATGTGTCGAGTTATGTACATACCAGCTCTTTCGTCTCAGTCAAATTCCCAGTCCCACAATGCACAATGATGTTGGTCAACTTCTTGCGTCCAACTTGCATCCATTTTTCGGCCAATGCCTTGCGTTCGTCGACTGACAACAGCGCGTGCTCGGCTGCTGTGCCGTTCACTTGAAATGGAAAATTATTGGAAATCTTTTTTTTTGAATTCAACTTTTTTAATTTTTAGCCCAGTGATGTTACTGGGTGTATGGGATAATACCCCCAAATCTGGGTCAGCTAGTACATATGTATGAATGTCTACCGAAAAAATATATACCCCAAACCCAGCTATTCCATATCTATGTATGGGTGGAATTTTCGAAACGGTGTAAAGGTCAGTTGGACGTAAAGGTCGGTGTAAAGTTCGGTCGAAAGCTCGGTCGGCGTAGCTCGGTGTAAACGTGAAACATTGCCTGTTATTAACGTGGAATGCTTCAAGTTTACACCGAGGTCTGTCACACTGAGCTGTCGACCGAGCTTTCCACCGACCTTTACACCGTTTCGAAAATATCACCCAACGTCTACCATGTCCGGAAATCAACAAGGTATTGATTTCAGTGCCAAAATGGCCATTTTATGGTCCAAAATGGTCACATCTTCTCATGTTCTTACTGACATGCAGAAATTACCCTTTTTACAGCCTATTTTAGCAGAATTTTCACATATTTTAAAGCTGCTAGTCTTGACCTCAAGACCAATCCCCCCAAATCGGCACACCCGGCCAGCTTACATATGTATCTACTGTATGTCTACCACTCGGGCCAAATGCATCACTGTTTAAGCCTGGCGTTAATTTTTGGTGAGTTAATCGAATTACTCTCGTATTGGTTGCGTGACTGGTTTGTTCAGCGTGTTTTTTTTCGCACGCGATAACCACTTATGCAATCTAGGCACATTATCAAGACCGGTTGGGCAACAAAATTGCGGTTTAGCCTTGTGGGCACACGTTGCGTTTGATCTGTGACCGCCGTTTCGGCCTATGATGCCACAATGCAATGGTGCCCTGGGCCTTGTCAATGACAAAGGCGCAGTGGCGCGCGCACTGCCATAAACCGAAAATGCCGCCAGACCAACTTTGTAGATTGAGTGAAACAGGTTCGATCTGACCCGGTAACCATAAGGTTTTGTGCAAAAAATATATTCGTGGAAATTAAAGACAAAAAACACCAACGATAGATCTGTGTGACACCATTGTTGACCAGATGGTCGCAGTACGGCGCGATCATGTCAAGGTTGAGACTCCTGAAATATCGTTCATTGTCTCCCCGTGTTGGGCTCGGTATCGACATACTGTAGGCAGGGTTGGGCAAAAAACGTTTTTTTTTCAAAAAATCGTTTTTTAAGAAAAACGTTTTTTTAAAAAAACCGTTTTTTTAAACGCCCAGATGACCAAAATATGCCCCCAAAAAAATTGGAAAACGCTCATGTTGGGAAGAAAACGTGGTTAAATGAAGTAATTCTATGTGTTTTGAGGCAAATAAACGAGTTTCAACCCTTTTCTAGCGAGTTGTTAAGATCCCATATCAGACCCGCATCATGGGACCAACTTTGGCCGGGGTCATCACTCAAAGTCAAACTCCGTATATCGACGTATCTCGACAAAGTAAAAATTGGTCGAAAATTTTTTGAAAAAAATGGGACAAAAAATTGATTTTCCTTGATAATCAGGGTACTTTCCCTGAAAAAATCAGGGAAAATCAAGGAAATTCAGGGTTTAAAAAAAACGAAAAACGACCCGGCGTTTTTTTGAAAAAAAACGTCGTTTTTTTTAAGAAAAAACGCCGTCGTTTTTTTTGCCCAACCCTGACTGTAGGTACGTACGTAATCCAGAGATAACCTCCAATACGCAAAAAAAGACAATCACGTCAAAATTTTTCACCTACCCATCCTGATGCATCGGCGTCAACGTAGCAGCAATCAGACCATGAGCTCGATTCCAGGCTTTCATTTTGGCTATGTGCTTCTTCAACTTCTAAGGCAAAAGGTTAAAATGGACAAGTAAAGTAGTGAATGACACAAAATGATGGTTTCCTGCTGCCGAAATATAAACCAAGCCGACAAGAGATAAGTTCGGCAATTAACTTTGGGTCAGCAGCACCTCGAAGTGGATTTTATGAGCCAGTCAAACGAACATTAATGTTTCGGAAAGATAAGATGGAAGTGCAGGGAAGCATACTTATCTTGAATTGGTTTGATTACTATTTTTGGAGCAAGTGCTTCTGGTATGCCAGTGTCCACTCTTCTGCATTCTGTTGTCCTCACTCACATGTTGATATTTCGGGTTCGGCTATTGTTCTATTGTTGAAACAGATAACAAAAATGTGAAACAAGCATATTTTATTGAGAAAACTACAACGATTACACAACAATGTGAAATATAGCATGGTAACGAAATAATTGAATGACGCACAATAATATACCGGTACCAAGCCAATAAATGAGAACGACTAGCCTGCTCAAAAAAATCATGCAAAAATAGAAAAAATAATGACTACTGTATGATTATTATCAACATTTGCGAGTATCAAAATTAGCGGAATACAAGAAGCGATCAAAAATACATAACATGGGACTTGCGTTGTAACAAAGTTGGCAATCTTACATAAAAAACGGGTAGAATTCAAAATCAACTGGCTGTGTTTGAATTCCACAACAACTAATGTCACAATAAATAAAATAACAATTATAAAAAACATTGAGCACAAAATTACGATTACAGGTAATACCCATCCCATAAGTCAAAACTACACGTGCACGTTTGAAATAAAACTAGACACCGAGAAAACCGAAATTGCGCAAAGGCTGCGTCAAGAAATGAGATACACCACAAGAATACCGAAAAAACGGGGCACAAAACAACTATAATTGCCAATGGCACAAAAAGCACTAAATTGTATCGTCAAATCTGAGATGCAACATTCATGGGTTGGACAGTGCTTCAACGCCGGGCAGTGCTTTGCCTGAAATTGAGAAATTCAAAATAGTGTGTGTGAACAAAGTGCAGCACAGCCACCCTGATTCTGCAAGACGACTATAGTACCGTACCAATCGGTTCAATATTGGAAAGTTGACCACACACAATTCACTCTCTTTTTAGTGACATGACTCAGCCACAAAGCTTTCAGTCATTATGACGAATTGTCATCGCAAATTGTGTATATCACTCGACCGATTTGGCACACATCCGCCCAGTCGCTCACCGCACCAACGAAGTTCACAGAGACCAGAGTGACAACCGTTGACCGACACCTTTGACTGACACCTTTGACTGACACCTTTGACTGACACCTTTGACCGACACCTTTGACTGACACCTTTGACTGACCTTCCAACAATTCCAACGACGCGCCACCGCCGGTCGAAACGTGACTGACTTTGTCTTCGGTCTTCCATTTGGCGCAACATGTCGCCGTGTCGCCACCACCTGCCGGGTGTATTAAAGGGGGTGACTAATTGCGCTAAATCAATATGACATTGTGGTTGTGCTATCACAACGGCAGAAAATGTCCGGGAAAAATTTTCAATTACGGTTTGATAAAAAAAAACACTGATCGTACTGTTGGTTTCTGTGGTCTAAAACGGTTTGAGCCCAAACAAACAACGCATGGCCAGTTCTTCAACTGCTGTTTGAGATCTGTTACGTTTGCTTCAATACATGGCCTCAAGGTCAATTAAGTTGTCGAAAAAAACGGACCACGGCCGATATCTGACCACTTGGATGGAAGTCCATTTTTCAACCACATCTCGAGCATAATCCACATGAATGTCGTATACCGGCCTCGGCTTCAAAAAGTTTTGCAGGCTTAAGCGAACCAAACTGATAATCGGCTGTGATAACTGATGAGCATAATTTCACACAACATCAAATCAAAAAAACCCACCACATTGATCAAAACAGGACACAACTTAATGCAACGATTCATCATAATTTCACAAAAAAACCCAAAATCTCACCTATGATCGTCGTCGCGCCGCCAGCGGTCGCCGCGACCACCGCGTCCATGACAGCTTTGGTGCCGTTGGCAAAACTATCGAACTCGAACGCTCCCATGGGCCTGAAATGAAAAGGAATGTGCGCTGCCAGACTCAGACAAGGGATTGGTAATGTTACACATCAGGTACTCACCCGTTCCAGACAATGGTCTTGGAAGCAGCAACGACGGCAGCGAATTTCTTGTTCGTCTCTGGTCCGACGTCCAAGCCCTGTAAGTTGCAAATAAATTTTCATGGAACAATCATACCCGATCGTATGGTCCCCTGAAAATGTTTCACATCAAGATTGAAACATCTGCAGCACAGCAGCTAAGCAGCACATTACGCATAGAGTGTGGTGCATCTGGCAATGCAGCTAACATCATCAGATTCAGTCTCAGCGCGCCATCACTGCGACAAAACTGACGGACTGACGGCTTGGTCCTTGAAAAAAAAAACTGGTAATGTTTCAGCAGACGATGGGAAGCGCCCAGTTCTGTAACGCGACTGTTGTCAACGCGGCGATTTCCACCATCCACCCAGTGAATGAAAACACAAACAACATCCACAAACCAAACAACAATCATGAAAAAATCCCAGTGTCAACAAAATTGCAATTCAAATACGTGCGCAACAAAAAGCAAACCGCGCCCAATCTCTTGCTAACCATCCAATCGTCAGGTATACCAGACTCAATGGTTGCCGATCCCACTTTAGCGTCGGCGCCGAATTTATCCCCGGTCACCACATCGATGGGTAGATGGATTTCGACGTTTCGCTCTTTCGCTTTTGCCATCAGCTCTTTCACGATACCCGCACCCTCTTCGTCATAAAGTGACTTGCCGATCTGTGGGGAAAGACAATGTTTCATTGGTATAGGAAAGTTATTATACAAAATGCAAGTGTGTGTTTCCAATGGATGGTAGCATAATTGTAAGAATTATGCTTCGCAGTTGGTAAAACTTGTCGAAGGACTACCATTTAGGAGCTCAATGGTCTCAAGCTGTAATTGATGTTTGGGCCGAGATGCTGAGTTTTGAACACCTTGGTGCAAACACATGGCGCGCAAATACAGATGAAGCAGCTGCCCATTCGGTCTAAACATTGTACAATAGAAAGTATCTAGCCCTGCACGATCAAAGTTTATGTAAACACTAAATTAAAGAGTTGTTTCCGTGAAACGAAAGATCAGCCAGCGACAAAAAGACAGCACATTCGAACAAAATCCAATTATAACTATGGAAAGTTGCTGCTGATGGCAATTAGCCAACCAAGCCTAACCTTCATATCATTGATCACTTTGAGAAACGTGAATGCCATTCCACCGCCGATAATCATGCTGTTCACCTGAAATAGCAAGGCGAATCGATCACTAGATCACGTCACCACTTTGTTGTGTTTGGCGAGTATTGTTAATGACATCATGATCAAAAATGGTCATAGCTTCTGGTGTATAACATCACGAAGATGAACCAGATGCGATCAACAGCTTCCAAGAGCCCATAAAAGTTGGGAAGCCACATTAGAGCGCGATGGGAAATGTTCTGGGACAACCAAATAAATAAAGCACCGCTGCTTTATGGATTCTGCTGGTAAATGGGGGATAATAGAATTTTGAAAATAACGGTTTCAGATAAAATAAACACCTAAAACCAAGAATACAAAAAATTCGACGAAATAACAATATCAAGTATCACCCACTTTGTCCAACATGTTCTTAATGAGCTGGATCTTGTCCTTGACTTTAGCGCCGCCCAAAATCGCCAAAAACGGCGGCGTTGGTGACTCGAGCGCTTTGGCGAAATAATCCAGCTCCTTTTTCAACAGAAAACCGGACGCCCGAGTGTCGAAACCTTCTCCAACCATTGAACTGAAACAATGTTTTTGTTGAGAATCATAATTTTTATTTGCACCTAATTTTCGGGTGGAAATTTGGTTCCCCCCTCAAAAAAGCGCTACTAGCGCCATGGGAACAAATGGGAATTCTAACGTGCTCCAAACTGGTGATATCATTAAGTCTCAACATAATATGCTAAGTGAGCAAGACAAGACCGGGCTCAGGCATGACCGACTACCAAGTTGGAGTTGTCCCCAGATTTCGTCAATTTTTACCTAGGTACAAGGTGCATCTGAAGAACTTAAAAAAGTACTGAACTAAAAGAAAAGAAAAATATCTGAAACAGATTTTTAATTTGACAAGCCAAGGTGCTCATCTGCACATTATTGTCCAACTGTGACAAAATTACGCAAATCACCGTGATACAGCATCACGAACTTATGTTTGGCCCGTCATCTTGTCTTGCTTCAATTCGGTAGCCGCCAGTCCGCAGCGTTGCAATAAAACAAAGAGTGATTGTTTTTCTAAAAGTCTCACCTTAAAAAAACAAAAACTTAAGTAAAGGCTATTTTCGACTTTTTTGTTCTTAGAATGCACGAATTTTAAATCTGCTCAATTTTCACCCCAAAACGCAAAAATTTTCGCCCGCCAATAATTTACAACCCCGTTTTTGTCACTTAATTCCAAAACGTTTCGTAAAGCTGTTGCTCAAGTTTCGCTCCATTCTATACAGATTCTTTCATTTCAATTTTTTTCGATACCGGTAAAGTTCACTTCACCGATTTGTTTTAAAAAACTCAAAAAAATGATTTTTCTTCTTTTTGTTTCCACGCTGCCAGTGCACTCAGACTGACAGGCGAACATCAAGCCAGCTGATGTTACAACCACGACCCATAAGAGTGCCCGGCATCAGCAACAAGCAATGAACCTGACTCGCTTGAGTTGAATTGCGAATATCCAACACCAATCCAATCAAACCGACCTGTGAGCGCGATGTGCCGTGCCAAAAGCGTCATTGATGTAGACATCACCCAATTTGCGCAGAGAATCACGAAAGGCCTTCACTTTGGCGGCGTCCGCTTTCACCTGTGTTTATGTGCGGGGTCAGAGTTTGCCGTTCTAGTCGACTGCTGCGTATACTCTGGCAATTCTTTTGGGAGAAACTTTTCAACCGCGCTGCCTGATCCGTAAAGCGCATTATGCGTGCACTGGCTACAGAAGTCACGTGACCGCTATAGCCTGTGCACGCATCATGCGCTTTACGGATCAGGCAACGCGTTTGAAAAGTTTCTCCCAAAAGAATTGTCAGAGTATATATTGTTCATTAATCTAATCATCAATTGATATTTATTTGTTAACTTCGGAGTTTCGACAAAGGTGCAGGGTTGTTTCAAAAAAAAAGTGGTCAATTAAAAAATTTTTTTAAAAAAAAAAATTTTTTTTTGAAACTCAGATTTTGCTTTTTTTTTAATAAAAAAAAGTTGCCCAAAATGGGCTAAAATGTCCAAAAATGGCCTTTTTCGAGGCAAAAAATTGGCACTTTTTTCTGTGGACGAGACAATTTTTCCAAAATCGCGCCTGCGGCGCCCTGTATTGTCCCCAAATCCGTACAGGGATGCGCGGGGCTGGTCTTTTATAGTGATGTGGCACCGATAATGTGCTACTACATGCTACTACACATATATATATGCAGGTCTGGTGCAAAACCGGGCGGCAAAGTCGATCTGACGCGCAAGATTTGGGCTGTAATCGATATTTTGATGGTCGTATATCAGATATACGGCATTAGATGCATTAAAATACGTTGTACGGCATGCTACAATACATCAGAGTAACATCGTTAGTGAACATCAACCTCAGACTGGTCGGAGACCATGGAATCTGCACAATACTACCGGGTGTCACCACACAAGTTCGGTCTGAGGCGAAAATTTTTCAATTTTTGAAAAATATGTTGTATCGATTTCATTTATCCTGAAACGTCGTTTGCAACACTTTTTCTAATAAAAAAATTTTTCGTCAAAAAAAAAATCAAAAAAAAAATTTTTTTTTAAAAAAAAAAAGCTCGTTAATAAAAAAATTTTTTTTTTCAACCCTGAAGGTAGGTGTTGTGACCAACAAATGCAAAAACCGTAAATAGGTTCACACGGAAATCGCGGAACATTTCTCATTGTCTTGCTAATGTTAGAACGATGAGCCCGAATCAAACTTGAGCGCACGCATAACGACGACGACCTACTAAAGTATTTAAAAAACGGCAAAGTGTGAATCCTTTATTGTCGGGATCGTAACTTGAAATTCAGTTGCAGTACTTGTCTCGACAAGTTTGACAGCGGTTGGTTCGGTGCATGCAGGGATCGAAATTAGCGCCTCAAATCCATCGCTAAATGAGGTTCAAACAAAACATGCTTGTTAAGTGCCATAATGTTTGCCATCTGTTTTATGTCTCATAACGATTATTCAGCGTTCATTTTGCATTATTTTGAAATTAGGTTATTTTATTGACGTACAAGAGTGATGAACATCAGTTCGAAAACCTCAGCAGTTGAAAAGGATACTGCGGAACATTTCTGTTATCTTGTCAAGCTCAGATGATAACCTTTCCAAGACACAGTACAGTAAGGGGAGGAGACGATCCCCTTTAAGGTACACAAATTTCCCCGACCATGGTACACATGTACTCTAATCATACAATTTTGGTTGTCAAAAGTAGGTATTTCTAGGCCCACTATGGGAATTTTTAGGCCTCAATAAGGTGATTTTTAGGTCAACGTTGTCATAAATCGCCGAAATACCCCGTGTGAGGAGAACTATTTCCAAGAAGAGCAACAATAAGTCAAATTTTCCACATCGAAAAAAGACTTTTTATTGAATTTATGTTTTCCGCCTTCACTCCCAAGGGTACCCTAATTTCCCCTCCTAACAAAGAGGGCGGCACACCAATTCATTGAGTATCGGGAACCAGACTGACCACAACCACTCTCATGGCCGAGCAACACCTGGCATAACTGCCGGTCCACCAAGGAGCTGGTCAGTTCCTACCGCATTCTTGTTTATGGCTCTCGAAATTGGCACAACCCGTTCCGTTTCTGTGTTACGCGTGTGTTTGGATAAGTGCTATAATCCAACCATGATATGACAGTGACAAATGTTCCCCAATATCCATGTAAACAGTTGAGGTGTTTGCACTTTGTTTTTCAATGTTTCAATTGACGCGTGAAAAATACAACCGAACAATTCCTCCTGGTTCGCAATTATTTTTTCGCTGCTACAGTGGAGATTCGTTATAGGTATATTCGCTATAAGTATAAATTCGGGTTTAACATACTTTTTGGCGTGTCCCGAAATTTTCCAGTACTTAAGCGATTCGTTATAAGCATATTCGCTATTCGGTATAGCATAAAATTTTCCAGTGTCCCAAACGGCATTTTGTATGGAATTGTGATTCGATATAAGTATATTTTTGACCGCACAGAACAAGCAGCTGAATATGTGCTTATGATATCGGTATATACACGCATACGTCCAAAAATGAAAATAAACTAAATAATATTGTCATGCTTTTGTCCACATAACCATGCGCAAACTTGAGTGAAATTACCTCAAAATGAACGAAGCAAGCTACAAAATCTTGTTATGCTATCCTTAAGTACTGATATTTCCTTAAGGATTGGATTCGCTATAGGTATAAATTCGTTATAAGTATACTTTTCAGGGTGTCCCGGAAATATACCTATAACGAATCTTGACTGTATTGCAGTTGACGCAAAACCACACAAACCACGCACCTTAGCACCACTGGCGTCCAGTCCCTTTCCCTCCTCCTCAATGTGAAATCGTAGATTTTCGAGCAGAATTACAGATCCGGGTTTCGGATCGGCACAGGCCGCCTCGACCTCAGCACCGGCACAATCGGATAGGAAAATGATGTCACTGCAGAACGGGAAGGGGAAGTTGCAGTGAAATTGACTTGCTGTGAAAGTTTGATAATTGCTTTTTCTTAGTGGCCTGCATATGGTCATGGCGCACTTTGTTTACTCTTTGCAGTTGCATATCAGCTAATTTACGAAACTCGGGGGCAGGCTCCAACAAGCTGAGCCACGAAGAAACAATAGATTGGAGCAGTTAGTTAGTTCCTTGACCACAAATAACCAAGCATTCTTTCGCTGGTCGGACCATTGATACCCAGAACATTTTGGAATACGCTTGGTCAAAAAATCTGAGCGCACCACGTGTTCGAAATGCCTGTCCCACTCCAGGCAAAGGTCGCGTTGTGACATTGGGCATATGTCGTCTTCATATCGTCGTCTGCAAACGTGTGATTTGCAAACCACTTGTGATCTGCTGCCGTCCTAGGGAGCTCGTCGACGGGGCAGATGCACTTGAGCACGCCACCTACTGTCACTCGCCAGACAGTTAGCAACGCGCCCGGACCGACAAGAGTCACGCCGAAGTGACCGTCTCAGCGCGCAAGT
The DNA here is from genome assembly GCA_030248065.1 of Rhynchonema sp. JSB1_4. Classification (NCBI taxonomy): domain Eukaryota; kingdom Metazoa; phylum Nematoda; class Chromadorea; order Monhysterida; family Xyalidae; genus Rhynchonema; species Rhynchonema sp. JSB1_4. The sequence continues at coordinate 24,748 of JASAMV010006271.1, forward strand.
CAGCCCTGGACCAAAATCCACACGCCTCGCGATGGCAACTCGGACGGCGCGGCTTGATCCTGGTGACAATCCAGTCACCCGCTTTCCTGCAATAAAGAAGCACAAGCAAACGGTCTCAGGCAAGCAAGCACAAAAACCAATCAGACAAGCCCAGCAATCTAGCTGGCTGTTTCGCTTCCACTTATCGCACGAAAAGCACCCCGAAGTCGACTTCAACAGCACGTTTTACGCTATATAACGATTAACGGAAATAACAGGAATGAAAGATAGAATTAAACGGCAATAATATCAACAACCAGTAAAAGGGGAGGTGGTGTGATCGTGGTCATCCGTTGACTCTGCTACAGCCCGTGAAGTAGTGTGTGTTACACTGACTGAGGCTGTGTGTGTATACGCGCTAGTGTGCGTTACACGTTATACCTTGTTCGTGCAGTCGTTTGGTGCTGCATAGGTATAAGAGCACGCTCAAGCACGCCAGCCAGACGGACGCGTAGTTCAGTTGGTTAGAACAGCCGGAAGACGCAGGTTCAACCCCTGCCGTGTCCATATGTTTGGTGGTGTGGCTTGGAGGATCACAATGGCGCTACGTGTGGACGTGATACAAGTTGATTTGCGTACATTTGTGCGTAGTTCCTTGTGGGCCACGTTGCGCTGGTTCACAGAGAGTGTCGGTTCGAGGCCGAACCTTTCGTAAAAGGGGAGGTGGTGTGATCGTGGTCATCCGTTGACTCTGCTACAGCCCGTGAAGTAGTGTGTGTTACACTGACTGAGGCTGTGTGTGTATACGCGCTAGTGTGCGTTACACGTTATACCTTGTTCGTGCAGTCGTTTGGTGCTGCATAGGTATAAGAGCACGCTCAAGCACGCCAGCCAGACGGACGCGTAGTTCAGTTGGTTAGAACAGCCGGAAGACGCAGGTTCAACCCCTGCCGTGTCCATATGTTTGGTGGTGTGGCTTGGAGGATCACAATTGGTGAGCACGACGTGATGAACCAACCCGCAGTTGCGGCCAAGGAGCCGGTCTGGGGTCAGACCTTCTGAGAGGGGGAGGTGGCGCTACGTGTGGACGTGATACAAGTTGATTTGCGTACATTTGTGCGTAGTTCCTTGTGGGCCACGTTGCGCTGGTTCACAGAGAGTGTCGGTTCGAGGCCGAACCTTTCGTAAAAGGGGAGGTGGTGTGATCGTGGTCATCCGTTGACTCTGCTACAGCCCGTGAAGTAGTGTGTGTTACACTGACTGAGGCTGTGTGTGTATACGCGCTAGTGTGCGTTACACGTTATACCTTGTTCGTGCAGTCGTTTGGTGCTGCATAGGTATAAGAGCACGCTCAAGCACGCCAGCCAGACGGACGCGTAGTTCAGTTGGTTAGAACAGCCGGAAGACGCAGGTTCAACCCCTGCCGTGTCCATATGTCACGTCGGGCTCACCACTTGTGATCTGCTGCCGTCCTAGGGAGCTCGTCGACGGGGCAGATGCACTTGAGCACGCCACCTACTGTCACTCGCCAGACAGCTAGCAACGCGCCCGGACCGACAAGAGTCACGCCGAAGTGACCGTCTCAGCGCGCAAGTCAGCCCTGGACCAAAATCCACACGCCTCGCGATGGCAACTCGGACGGCGCGGCTTGATCCTGGTGACAATCCAGTCACCCGCTTTCCTGCAATAAATGAAGCACAAGCAAACGGTCTCAGGCACACAAGCACAAAACCAACAAGACAAGCCCAGCAATCTAGCTGGCTGTTTCGCTTCCACGTATTGCACGAAAAGCACCCCGAAGTCGACTTCAACAGCACGTTTTACGCTATATAACGAATAACGGAAATAAAGTAATGAAAGATAGAAATCGGCAATAATAATATCAAATATCCAATAAAATATCTCGCGACTCCAAAACGGGCAGAAACACTCAAAACGAACACACTGAATTACGATATTGATGAAACGGGAGAATTTACGAATTACGGAAGAGAAATCAAACGGCGATAGAGATCAACGCTGAGCCAGTCCATTTGAATTTCCATGCTCAGCCACAGTCAACACTGTCCGAACAGACGACATTCAGTTTGCAGACGACGATATGAAGACGACATATGCCCAATGTCACATCTCCCCGCACCAGTTCCTTCAAATGCCCTCATTTGATCGAAGTTGAATGAAGAAGAATAGAAGCTGTTCGTGTCCACCCGGCCATAGTTGGAGTAGGCCTTGAAGAAACCGTCGAACGAATAGGGATCGCAGATGGCACCGACGACGAATTGAATAGCACACCAGCGATTGAGATGATTGAATTGAATAGAATTGACGTGTGGATATAGCAGTCAGGATACGGGTTTTCACCAGTCACCGAAGTGGGTTTCACCGTACCTTGCCGAGGCAAGAGGTGTGGGTTACTCGCCCCAAATCCCAGACGAACACCCGCAGGTGATACACCGCTCGTACCGGTTTAAGTCCTGACCGATAATAGAGCAGCTGCTAGCCCATAGGCGCAGGCTGATCCACGATGGAGACGGTTTCGGCAGCGAAGGTGGACGGCAAGCTGGGTAGACGACCAGCCAACCCCTCGAAGGTTGTCACCTCAGGTGAAGTAGTCCTGTCCGGTGACCGCCAGAACAGCACGACGCCAGCGTCGTAGAAGGAACGAGTCGCGCACATCGAACATTGCATCAACGTTTCGCCATCACACAAACGAGCCGTGCTGTTGAATGGTTTTCTGTGTCAAACAGGGAGTCAAACAAAGCGACCAACGCCGAGCTTACATCGCCGTAAGCTAAATGGTCAGAAATAGGGCAATTTACCTCTTACTAGGCAGGGTCACAATACAAAAATGTAAAACCGCAGTCAAACTGTGCGAACAAGCACCGGTTTTACCAGGGGACTGCAGTGTCTCCTGTGCCCCAACCCTGGATGACTTTTAATATCAAACCATTCAAAGCGTACAATCACCGTACGAAGTCATCACACAAAATAAAAACGCGGTAATCACCCGCTGACACTTTGTCGCGAGTGAGACATCACAAATCTTACCATAGAAATGTGGAAATAAAATTTACGCACACAAAGTCAAACCATAAAAATTAGAAATGCGGCTAAGAGGCATTATGCACCTCACCATACGCATTATGCACGCATGGATTTATAAAGGGGCCTTATGCACCCCACCACACGCATTATGCACGTGTGGATTTTCACGCCACACAAGTCACGTTTTAGTGCTGCATGCCCGAGGACATGCCAGCACCACCCTGATCATGCTCATCACGACGACTCTGATGACCACCGCGTCCAAATCGCGGGTCACGCGACTTTGAACGATCACCACGTTGGTCACGTCGTTTCGCTGAGCTCGGTCGTGCCTCGTCCGGTTCACGCGATGCCGACTGTTGTTTGGCACGCTTGCTGCGCCCCATCGCGGGCGGACCCTGAGGACCTTGTTGGCCCCAGCCACTTGGTCCAGCCGCACCTGACACATTTGGCGCTTGACCAGCCGGCAATGGTTGGTACACCTGTTTCGTTCGGTAACCCGCTGGCGGAACCTGCGCCCGCTGTTGCGGCTGTTGTTGTTGCTGTGGCGGATAAATGACTTGCTGCTGTGGTTGCTGCTGGCGCAATTGCTCCTGCAACGAAGCAATCTGCTGCTGCATCTGTTGCATCGCAGCACCACCACCCAGCGGCACCAAGTTTGGACCACTCAACGGACCACGGCCGCCGCGACCTCCACGGCCGCCGCCACGACCACCACTGGCCGAACCACCACCTCCACGGGGTTGTCGCGCATGCCATGGTTTGCGCGAACGCGACCTGCCACGACCGTGTCCCTTCGCCGGGAACCCACGTCGCGGTGGAATGTCGTTGTCGTCATACATGGCCAGTCCCGCAGTGGCACTACTCGACGTAGTCGCCACAGTACCGTGGGACGCCGGACGAACTGGTTGTTCTTCACGCGGTCGCTGAACATCGTGCGCCGACTGCGTACTTGTCGGCCTTCCAC
>JASAMV010006273.1:0-11706 GCA_030248065.1 Rhynchonema sp. JSB1_4
TTTTTTTGTATGATGTCGGTATCGCGATTCAAGAGCGCCTCAATTATTTCAAACGTTTTGTTCTGAACAATAACCACGTATCTGCATTTCTGTATCACTGTCGAAGTATATGTAGTATGTCAAATATTTTATCGGTGATTTCCAATTTGTTAAAAATTGCAAATGTGGTGCGTGATAAAAATGCTTCGTATTGAGAATTAACTCGTTCGTTTCCCGAATCAATCAAAACTCATCTGTTTCACTTTTTTTGCATAGTTATAACAAGAAAGAAAAATGCCCCAAGGGGCATAAAAGAAATATGGTTCCCTGGCTGACTGGCATAAAAGAACGATACTAGCTTGCACCACTTTGCTGATGTTTCATTAGGCACTGGAATAAACGTAAGTGTGTTCTGAGCTGTTTGATACCGAACAGTAGACATTGAACCATATTCCCGGCGCGTGCTGTCTTGCCACCAGAGACACAGGGCATGGAGATATTGAAAGATTGCAATATTCTCTTTACTCCTCTCCTTGTTGAACTATCGTGCGCAACCGAAGACTGCACAGTTACCGTCGTGAGGTTGAAAAGAAGAAACAGTTGCCTGGGTTTGCACGAAAGTTTCGATATCGGCTGGGTGTTGGTTCAAAAGAGTTCGCGCCGGGAATATGGTTCAATGTCTACTGTTCGGTATCAAACAGCTCAGAACACACTTACGTTTATTCCAGTGCCTAATGAAACATCAGCAAAGTGGTGCAAGCTAGTATCGTTCTTTTATGCCAGTCAGCCAGGGAACCATCTTTCTTTTATGCCCCTTGGGGCATTTTTCTTTCTTGTGTCGTTCTTTTATACCGCGCAAGCGTCAAACAGAGAACCCGGATAAATCGGGCACAGAAAGTTTTCAGTTCCGGCAAGCAATGGTTCTAATAGCTAAGAAAATGTCGACCGTCAGACTTTTCTCAAGTAATCAACGCACATGAGCGCAATGAGGTGAGGGGGTTAGTCTGAGGATGCTGTACTTTTTGGCAGGATATATGAATCGGTGGTTATCGTCAGTGGTTAATAAAAAAATTTTTATTCAAACCCCATTTTTAAAAAAAAATTTTTTTTAGTTTAAAAATTTTTTTTTTATTCCAGCCAAAAACTGCCCGAAACGAAAAAAAAGAGCGCTAAAGCAAAAAATAGTGGCATTTTTCTTCAATAACGTGTGTTGCATGGATAAATGCATGCCCGCCCAGTCACATGCACATGTGTGATCATATGAGAGGCCGTGTGAGTGTGTGCACTATGTCTAGATGCCACAAAACAACGATTATGGCACCCAATACACCCATGGTAGGGTCAGGTGATGTCAACAGTAGCAATTTTTATGCAAAAAATAGCATTTTTAGAGCAAAAAAATAGAGAAATTTTCGAACTTTTAAATAATAAAAAAAAATTTTTTTTAACCTTTGGAACGAATTTTTAAAAAAAAATTTTTTTTTAAAACCACTGGTTATCGTGACATTAGGCCAATTTTGTGTTTCGATTTCACTGTGGGGTTCTAACAATGGAGACACGCTTGTGTCTGCGTCTTCACCCGCCACTGAAACAAAACTAACGCAGTGCCCCACGCGCATGTCTATGCTTTTGAGGAACATGGTAACTTGTCAAGTTATTTATTTTTTTAATTTACCGCCAGGTATGTATTTGACACCCTAGGTACCATCATTTATAGCGCACTGATTGCGCATCGTCTCAGAGAATGGCACTTGTTGGTTTAGTACCAAGCAAAGCTGTGCAATGAACTTCCATGCAACCTGTCCCTTCAGCTTCAGCAATGAAATATCTGTCAAACATCAGTCTCCAGATTGCTTTGGTGTTGGCCGCCGCATCTGATCTTGGATTCAATGTTACGTAAAAACTACTATTTAACTTTCCCACGAAAGTCAAATTATAAATGCGGAAAAAGCTTCGAATGTTAGAGAGCAACAGCTATTTTAATTAAGAAGTTGATATCTTGTCAGTATTTTATCATGAATGACATCACAGCGCATAAACTGCGAACCGCACCTGTGCTTAATAATTAATCTCAAATAAAAAGACGAAAAAAACTGAAAAATGTTACCCAGAATTCATTAACAGTTAGTAAAATAAAACAAAGTTTGCTGCGCGCATGAGTGTTTGAACCCGCGACCTCTCGTCTTCAGTGATGCGCGTTAGACCGCTTGGACATGACTGCTTCGCCACTCTCCTTCGTAAACATTACTATAAAACTACGCGTGCATTGCTGCCTTGCCTGTTGTGCTTGCTGCCTGTGTGTGTGTGTGCTGGCTGCCTGCCTGTGTGTGTGTGCTGGCTGGCTGGCTGTGTGTTGTGGGTAATACATTGTGCGCTTTATGAATCAGGCAACTACGTAGCGTGCACTAATGCATTGTTGTGTGTGTCTGAGCGTCCATTATGGCTCTTTTCGAGCTGAAAAACATTTAACCAATTGGAATTAATATATGTTTGACGTAACAACGATTAAAAACACATATAACCGCTGATTTTGGCTTTAGAACCATACTTTCTGTACAAAAAGTCATGGTCTGGAACCGTTCATACTAAAAGTTACGAAGTCGGCGATAGCACCACCGTGTTTCTCGAGTGCGAAAACCACATAAACAACTTTAATAGTTCTGGTAACCCAACTATTCGGCGAAATTTTACTTCGGGAAGCACACTTTACATACAAAAAGTCGTGGTCATGGTCTGGAACCGGTCTCAGTCGTGGAGTTACGAAGTCGGCGATAGCATCATCGTGTTTCTCGTGTGCAAAAACCCTATATGCGATATTAACATTTTTGGTGTTCAGTAACGTCTGGGCCCTGACTAGTTTTTTGTGGAAAAAAAAAGGGAAAGAACGTTTTTACAAAAATGACAACTGTATCTTGCCCGCGATTGCGCGTGTGGGTACGCAGCGGGATGAAATTTTGTGTGGCCATTTTGGGGCACGGTATATACATTGTGTGCAAGTTTCAGTCTCATTCGGTTGAGTATTGTTGAAATAGCGCACGATCAAAATTTTCAGAAAGCGCACTATAGGGAATGAACCATATGTCGCTTAGCATTACCATGCTAGCTCCGATTCCCCTCCCCCTGTTCGAAGGCAGTGGCGGTAATATGTCTCCATCGCAATATCCTTCTAAAAATATCAGGCTGAAGAGTTAAATGCGAAGTATGTTTCTGAAAATGATGCGCATAAACATACGAAACCTGATCTAATTTAATCTAATTTGCGTCAAATACGGTTTTTCGAATATGATCGAAATCCAAATCGGGTTAGATGTGTAAGAAAATTGTTTTGTGCTTATGCATGAATTTCTGATCTCTTGTTGTCTGCAGTCAAAATTTGTACTTTATACACAAGATGGATCTCTTGCTAAAAACCGCTTTTGCATGTATGGTAAATTTCTAATTTCGTTGCCTCATGCATTTCTACAGACGCAGGGAAACTCCCGTTCGAAATCGAAGCAGGCAACAAGCTCAACACACAGTCAGCAAGCCACGCAACTGGATCGTGTGCGTTGCGAATGTTTCGGTCGCACAAGCTTTGTGCGTCAGCTGCGTGGCTTGTTGATTGTGTGCTGAGCTAGTTGCCTGCCTCGACTTCGAACAAAGGAGTTTTCCTGCGTCTATAAAAATGCATGAGGCAACGAAATTAGAGGCTTGCTATATGTATAGGCAATCCGCCAGCTCATGGCACTCAATGCACACAGGCTGCATGCTACATTACTGCCATCAATATGAATGCATCTATTCTCTACAGTTATCCGTTGAAACATCCCCAAATTTTGCAACAGTGCAGAAAAGAGTTATGGCAAGCAGCAAATGAAAACCGGATAAATTAAAAAGCGGTAATCAAAGTATGACACTCGCTCAAGGTGCACATTTTGTTTAGAAAATGGCGTGTGCTGCTGCACGCGCTGTGTGTATAAAAAGTGCCATGAGCCGATGGATTGCCCATACATGTCGGACACTTTGTGCAATCGCACTGCGACGATGGACCTGGACCCCTTCCGTTCGAAAAGCAAGTCAAATTGATCACTGTCCATATCTGTTTTGCATCTGTCTTCGTGTACATTCAGAAAGTTTGTTTTTCTCGTTTTTTTTGTCACGTTCTTTACCATGAAAATTTGCCTTAAAACTTGTGTCTTTCACGTTTCTCGAATGAAGAATTTTATATAGCATCGTATTTTTTGCGAACTATCGTATGATGCGCCTGAACGCGTGATTTAACCTAAACAAATATTTGATGTTCGTTCTCAAAGTATTACATATTAGTTCCTAGACTATACCCGTTATAACCGGTTTGGAAAAGTATGGGCAATGAAGTTTCTCTCTTTCCGTTATTATCTACCGACCACTGACATTTCTTTCTGGTAATTGAAAGCGAAATGGTTTGATGCGCTTCCTGCACTTCATGACAGAACCCTTCATCTGCATCGAAACTAGTTGAAACATATCAATCAGACGGCTTTGAGCCAAGTTCCAGCATTTCCCATTTATATCATCGATTATTGAAAGTGTTTGAGTATTCAATTCTTAAACAGGCTCCATATTTTAGACAGGACCGGGTCCCGAGTTTCTCACGCAACGAAAACTGAAAAGTTCCCAGCACGCAAGATTTACACCAGTACAATGAGTGACCTCTAGAATCAGTGTGTTGTATTATTGTCAGGTATAAAAAGGGTTCCAGAATGACTAATTACGGCGGCACCTCTGCGAAACGTGTCATTGGCGTTAGAATTCCTAATTCGCCAGAAGCTTTTTTGACCTTCTGCTGTTACATGGCTGCTTGTACAAAGTTTAAGTTTGGATGTACTGGTGGCATCAGCAGACTCTCGTGACAATTTGTATGACGTTAAATTTCCATGCTATGAAAAACTTATGCGTGTCCAAAACTCAAAAGTCGGTTTTGCGCAATAATTTTCTTAACGTCAACATAATATATTATTGTCGTTTTGTACAAGAGGTGAATAGGGTACTGGAAAGTCAATAAAATTGATTGGCGTGCACTGAGATGTCGCTTTGAGGCCGTGCTGAACCTTTTTGCGTCATTTTTTCATGTTCAAAGGTCACAAACGCAATTTTTGTGTAAATATTTTGGCCTCGTGACGGGTTTGGCATGTGCGCTGCTGATTTTCACATCACGTAAACACTTTTGGAGTCATTTTTTTACAAATTCATTCAGTCAGCTCATGCTGCAGGCAGTGTATGCTAGTCTATTCAGCAACCAAAACTGTCTTGTCTCATGATATCAATGTTTCACCCATACGTACATCAATCATTAATTGGAATTCGGTTTCGCAATGTTTTACGATAAACATCACTAGATTCAATATCCACAAGATCCACCGGGTGCAGCTTTGGAATGTTTACCGTAAATACGAATCTCGATGATATAGGATAAGAGATCCAGGAACACAATGCGTCAGTTTTTTCAGAATCAAGTCACTCTCTGGTTATGTATTACACTTTTTTGACTGGGGCCCTGGAGACTACATACATACCATTGCGGGCTCTGCAGGTTTGGCACCTGGTCCCAATGGTGCCATAGCAGCAGTCAGAGCAGAGGCCATTTTGTGGCAAATTCTAATGTCGTTCACGCAAGCCGTCGAATTATACATAGATATGCGCGAATCGCAGAGATACTGCGCTAATGCTATCGTTGACACTTGAGCAGGCCACCAAAAAACGCCATATATTTCTGTTTCAAGCGTTGCGCTTAGGGGGGGCAGAAATCGAAAACCAAAAACCAAAAACTCGAAAAAAATCTCAAACCGAACCATTATTCGTCCGCCCCCCCCCCCCCCGGTCGCCTTTCAATGCTTATACTTTCACGTATACGTTATGAGCCATTTAATGGAAACCTGGTAATACATATGCGTTTCGGCCATAATATGCAACGACTTGCCTCGACGGCATTACAATTTGCTGATTTTGTGCTCAGTCGCCCCAAAGGCGATGGTGGATCGCGGTCCGAAGTGGGGAACTCGCGGTTTTCGTCCTTTTGTTACCGTATCGTATCGACACCCCTCTTTACACGACGTTTTCGTAATCGTCTTTACAAGTGTCCTCCACAGCTTTCTACACAACCGTAGTACTTCACAATATGGCCAGAACCAGTCTGCCAGAATATTACTAAAACACAGCTTTGACCACACATTTTCCTGTTTCGCAATAAACACTTGAACGCGAATCAATTCCACACAGGTAAACATTTTGCCAACCATAATTACAGTATACACTGCAGAAATCATTTTTTTAATGAATTTTAAGTTCCACACACGTGTTGTCATCAAACACAAGGGTGGTATGGTGACGTAATGCATTTGTGTCGCTTTGCACCGCTCATAAGTCCAACCCAAAAAAGAAGCCCCACACGCTGTTCACGTTGTGTTGTGTTTGTGTATTGTCAATGAAAAATAGCCCCCAAATTTATTTGTTTGCCTCTTCACAGTTTACTCGCACGCATCCCGCAATTATTCTTGGTTTATTTCATTCATCTGGCAGGTTAATCCCCAACGCCTACGCTTTACGTATGTGGGTCTTTTTTTCAATGAAAGTGACACAGTTTTTTTTTATTTTTTTTTGATAAATTCTTTTTCGACAACGTCACTAAGTTAATGTAACTTTTTGGTTGCAGGATTGGGTGTGAATTTAATGGAGTGTCGCACGCTTTCTCAAAATTCCATTGACTCTATCATATTGACACCTGGTAATTATCTGAATTTCTCGTGGTCTAGATTTCCCCTATCTTGCGTCAATGCAAAATCAATTTCACACCTCTCGTGGCTGTTACCTGATTTGGCCTATTATTATGTTCAGATTTCCATATGCAACTTTTTCCGTGTAAATTGCTCATAACTTTATCACGCGTGCGCGGATATTGAAAATTATGGCGTAAAAGTCACAGTAAAACTAATTTTAACGAATAAAGTTCCGTCGAAGTTCGCGATTTTATAGGTTGCATGTTCCGAAAATAAGAAAATTTTCTCTAGGGCGCCATGCGTATCACAATGACAATAATCCTACTGCGCAATATGAGCTTCTGGCGGTTATCATGCAATTATAGTGTCTAAAGTCACACCTCAACGTGACCCTAGTACTTACTTTTTGGTAATCGTTGTCTAGCCACACAAAACTGTCCAGGACAAAAACAATTGAATTTTTTGACTTTGTCATTGTGCAATCCAAGTATAATTTTAGAAATTGCAAATATGTATAATATGCACATGTGCGTTGACTGTGGAATGGTCAAGTTTTTTTGTCGATAAAAGGTTTCAAGGTAGATAAAATGTTATTATTTCAGGTCAACTTTTCCACACCCGCACCCAGGTGTAGTAGACCCATTTACAAAACAAGGTGAATCTCTAATTTTCAAGTGGATTCTGGCGCTGTACACTATTTTAGGTACTCCGTTAGGCATGAACAGTAATTAACGGTGCATAATTATTTTTGATGATACATGTTTAATATGCCCATTCGAATATGTTTGACTTTGTTGCTCCATGCGCACACTGTGTATCCTCATTTGGTTGGGCAATTATTACGTATTGTCCAGCCACGAACTCATGAGACGACTTATTTTGAAGTTGATTGGACACGGATCCAATAATGTTCCGGTTCAATGTTTTTCGGAAATGAAAGAAAGAGAAACGCATATATTTTTTAAAAACACGCTCTCCACCCCGGTGCGTAAATTAAATTCGAGCGGCGCGTTTTGAATCTGGCGCTTCAAAAAGAGGCTTCTCATGAGCACGTGGCTGGACTATCAGTACATACTGCTAGGTATGCTCTGACAATTCTTTTGGGAGAAACTTTTGAAACGCGTTGCCTGATCCGTAAAGCGCATGCTGCGTGCACTGGCTATAGCGGTCACGTGACTTCTGTAGCCAGTGCACGCATAATGCGCTTTACGGATCAAACAACGCCATTGAAAAGTTTCTCCCAAAAGAATTGCCAGAGTATATGTATGTGATTGCATTTCACAACCACCCTGTGAATGTTTGAAGATCGCAACCTTGAATAACGCCGCTCGCATCTCGAATGCGTCCACTGCATACTATATTTTTGTGTGTTTTTTTTCGTCTGGACATGTTCAAAAAACGCATCATATGCACGATATTACAGTCTAGACTCTTTATCGCGACCTCTCCAACACGCTGCGAATCACTGAAGTGCCCCAACGCAATCAATACTCGTGTCCAGTGCGCTGTTAACGCCCCTTGAGCTTACATTCTCTAATTTTGGACCGAAAGGATATCCCGATCACTTCTCTGTGAGGGCTACCTAGGGTCAACAGTGTTCTCCACGTTTGAAACACCAGCCACCACATACCCACCATGGTGGGTATAAAGCAATGCATGCGTAGCTTATTCCTTATACACATTTCGTAGACATATGTGCAAACGTGAGGATTTGTACAAAATGTCCCAGACATGCCCCTACACATACTGTATGCAATCTCAGAACTTCCATCCCCATTACGAAACAGGCACGAACATAGCAAAGTGTCACTTTCATTCCTAATAATGCCAAGGACACATGCATATTTTCATATCGTATACATAGTTTGGTCTCGTATCCTTGGAAGTTATGCGAATGTTACATCACAAATATACAAGTTGGTTTGGCAGTCCAAGTGTATTATTACCAGGATTATTGCACTTCACGGACCACATAATGTGTGTTGATCGGATAATGGTCACTTTGTACTAGCAACTCATCCGCCGTTACTTCAATCGGTTGCAAATTCTGTCACTATTCAAGAATAACTGAAGGTTGCATTTGGGCGTGGCTTGTCGCAGTGAAGTTGTGTAAAATTCCGTGTACTTACTACATGACTTTTAGTCGTGATGTTCGCCGCAAGATGGTAAGTACAAGTAATTCTTGGAGTCCTGTGTTGTAATATTAATTTTCCATTTGAAGTGTGAAGCAGCGGAAAAAGCTCCTTCCCCTTGGATGACGAAGGTCACCCTATGAATGGTGCGGATTAGCGCAAAAGGATACACAACACAGTTGCAAATGGAATTAGATGATGTCATTACTATCGTGGCATAATCAGCTCTGTTTGTGACATGCAGATCAGAACTTTGTTTGTTAACTTTACAAGGCCGTTCACAAGCGCGGTTCGTTAGTGAAGCGACGCGCTGCTAATTTATTAAAGAGGAAATTTTCATCAAAAACTTTAATGTTTCGCACTTATAATATTAGAAGAAACAGTCCTTAGAGTTTTCGAAATAATGCCTCTCTATCTTCCAAATAATAACGGTGTATTACTTATCCTGTCCACGCACTAACAGCTCATTCCTAAAATGATACCTGTGTATCCCGCCCTGACCCGATGAAAATATGGCAATTCCTATTTCAGAGTGTTTATCATATTATTTATATTAATGAGCGTTAACGTGGTATACGTTCCACCGGTGTGTGCAACCTTGCTGGACTTTGCTTGCAAGTAGTTGCAAGTGTGTCCTGGGTTCAAGTTCTACGACACATCCACAGAACCGGAACCGAAATTTCTCTTTCTATTCAAACAAGCAGTGCGCGCGTGCGTGTCAGAAGTTTAGGGCTAAAAACCGCACTGCACGGTGCATGGTACACATTGCGTACGATTAAACGTTCAGCACATTTATACACCGCAGACAGACTGTGTAATGCAACCCGCAATGTCTTGCATGCGGAAATATGCAAAAGTTTGGGCGCTGGTGCATTTGGGGCACAAATACTATCCGCATGCGAAGGGTTATAAGTATTCAGAGCGTTTTTTTCTTGGATTTCAAGTTTACTAGGATCTAGAGCTTTGTGGCCGAGTCGATAAAACTTTAAATGTCATTAAAATTGGCCCAAACAGGCTCAAAGCGCCCTGATCAAACCCTGCGTAACAGGTATCCTGCACGAAGCGCTCAATGGGTGGGTAGGTACTGTATATGGTAACACGAAATATTCTAGTACCAAATTTGCGTGCAACGTTTGTGGACAGATGCACATGCACATTGTGCACCTAATGTGGGTGCAGTCTTTTGTACACTTACATATACATATGTATATACCGTCATTACCAGAACTGTAAACAATACTCCATACAGCCTGTGCGTGTGTGGAGTTGATTGGGTCTCTTTGTTCGATAATCATGTTCAATTGCTCTGCATGTTTATACTCTTGCCCGCTGATGCTAAATCTCATGATTATTGATTTTCGGTTACATATTGTTGTAGTGTTGTGGCAACAGTTTTTTTTCTGTGGGTTCCAATTGTGAATTTTGCGAATCGTGTGCATCGCTTTCAATTTTGACATTATACATTTATTTGGTATTGTATTTTATATCGAGCACAGTTTCGACAGTTGATTTGATTGTCTGTCTGCAACCACTTTGAAGTCAGAGAATGATGATTTGGGCTTATTGATGTGTGGTCAACCCAGGCTGTCAACCAAAAGTCGCCAACTCACGCAAACGTGCCATGAATTATTTCTCGCGTTCACTCAAGGCTGCTTTGAGTTGACCACTTTAGTTGACGATGTGTGTCGACACCACTTATTAATTAGCCGCATGAATTGTCAGTATGCGATAGGCTGTTATTGAGAGTACGCCCAATATATGCACAAGACCAAACTTTTACACGTCGCTATACTGTAGCAGGGGTACTTCCGAATTCCGCTTTTCCAACGCGGAAGAACTTTGTGTCAGAGATCAGAAATTTTGTTGAGCTTTGCGCCACACTGCTATGCTCAGTACGAGCTTGAAGCTCAAGTTGTTAACTAAAGAGCCCACAACAGCCCCAGAGTTCGTGTGTTCTAAACCATGTCAAGCGGATTTTACGGCTGTGGAATCCTTCATCAGTTCAGTCCATCGGCAACAAACTGACATTTCCGGATCAGAATATTATCCATCACTTTTTTCTGCGGTGCGTTAATTTCACCGAAATGCGTCCGTTTGGCATTTCCACACAAAACGCAAAACTCCCAACTTGATGAAAGTCATTCACGCGTGGTGTGATGAATGAAATTCGCCGCGCCTTTGTGTCTTTGAGACGACACACATGCGGTTAAATAATGGAACAGTTGTTGTTTAATCGTTTGACAGTAAATTTAACGGATCTTCGAGACCAATCCACTTGGAAACTACTTGCGCAATTTGTGCGCAAAAAAAGCTTTGATCTTCTGCTGATTGATTTGCCGAAAAAAGCGCGTCATTTCCGTTCCAACCGTATAAAGTGTTCGGTCGGTTTTTGCGCCTCGTTAAATCTTTTACATCAAACCGACTGGCAAATTTATTTTTCTCCAACTGTGCATGATGAAAAAAATCAGCCCGACTAAAATTTGCGCCTTGGAACCATTCTGAAGGTCTAAATCTCAAACGAGTAACTTGTACCTACGTAACACTGCACCTGGTAATCAAAGTTGTATCGAAGTTCACAGTCGTTTGAACATGTGGCGCATTTTTGCTCGCAAGTTGCTTCAAAACTACTGAGTTCCGCAAAGATTTACTCGAAACCGTGGAAACGTCTGCAATACCTAATTCCGTCGCCTGAAGACAGCTTCGAACCAGTTTTACGCAAATTATATGAAAAGCGTCGGATGAATAATTACTTTCTAATGATTTTCCAAGGACGTCTGGGCATCGGGTTACTGCCATCTGGGGTGATTGCTTGTTTACGATAATGTGTTGTTTCTGAAAGTTTTTGTTTATTGTAGCGTCTG
>JASAMV010006274.1:0-74305 GCA_030248065.1 Rhynchonema sp. JSB1_4
CGCTTGTGCCTCAATTAAGTCGCATCGGAAACACTTGTGTAACAATATTAGTGCAACTGTGCGTTGAGCCTTACAATCTTCTAGCTCCTTCGATGGACCCTTTATAGCACGTTATGTATAAGTGCTTCGCGCCTACGGTGTGCTGAAACTGATTGGTATATCCTGTGCTTTTTGATCTATCATGGGCCCTTGTACCCCTGTTGTCTGCTTGGTACAGACCCAAACCTCAAAAAACTGCCGCAACCTTTCCCAAGTCACCACAGCGCAAATTTGGCTGCTTTTGTCAACGAACAAAAAGAAAAGTTGACATGTTTTTGATTTTCTCTTTCTGCGTTCGTCACACAGAGTATGCAACCCTTCCCTTGCTCACAGTATCAGTCTCTTCATCCGTCATTCCAAACGCCTGTTGCTGTCCACTTTGGCGTTGTGCACCAGCGCCAACATTAGCAGCCGGTTGCAGTTCATTAGCGAGTGACTGTTGTTGTTGTTGTTGTTGTTGTTGATTGGCAGCACTGTTGCGCTGTGGTAGGACGGTGGCCACTTTGTTGTTGTTGGCCGCTGCTCGTTGACCGTCCAAAAGCAGCAGTTCGTTGCTCAGGGGCATCACGTCACCTGTAACATAGAACTACATAAACGCACTCTGGCGTCATTAATTTCAGCTTTAGTGTTCTGTGTTCTCTGTTCTGTGATGGAACATGTTCGCATGCCGGTATGATCGCAATGGTTTTTCGTCGGAAGGTGTGCTATAATGTCCTTTGTCTTTGTTGTACTGCTCGTTACACATGTAGATGCCTATGTATAGTCCGTCCATCAGCTCATGTCACTTTGTGATGCTGCTGGCTGACTAGTTTCCTTCCTCCACGCAGGGTTGAAAAAAAAATTTTTTTTATTAACGAGCTTTTTTTTTTTTTAAAAAAAATTTTTTTTTGATTTTTTTTGACGAAAATTTTTTTTATTAGAAAAAGTGTTGCAAACGACGTTTCAGGATAAATGAAATCGATGCAACATATTTTCAAAAATTGAAAAATTTTCGCCTGAGACCCAACTTGTGTGGTGACACCCGGTAGCATTGTGCAGATTCTATGGAATCCTACCAGTCTGAGGTTGATGTTCACTAACGATGTACTCTAATGTATGGTAGCATGCCGTACAATGTATTTTAATGCATCTAATGCCGTATATCTGATATACGAGCATCAAAATATCGATTACAGCCCAAATCTTGCGCGTCAGATCGACTTTGCGCGCCCGGTTTTGCACCAGACCTATGTATATACATGTGTAGTAGCATGCAGTGGTACATTATCGGTGCCACATCACTATAAAAGACCAGCCCCGCGCATCCCTGTACGGATTTGGGGACAATACAGGGCGCCGCAGGCGCGATTTTGGAAAAATTGTCCCGTCCACAGAAAAAAAGTGCCAATTTTTTGCCTCGAAAAAGGCCATTTTTGGAGATTTCAGCCCATTTTGGGCAACTTTTTTTATTAAAAAAAAGCAAAATCTGAGTTTCAAAAAAAAAATTTTTTTTTTAAAAAAAAATTTTTTAATTAACCACTTTTTTTTGAAACAACCCTGCCTCCACGTTCTAATGAAAGAGAAATTGAGATTCCGAAAAAAATTATTTTTGCTCCTATGTAAATTGTGATTTTTTTATGAAATCGACGTGTTTTATCCATTTTAATTTTATTTTATTTTAAATTTGATCGAATTCAATCTTTTTGACTTATTCTATCATTTTTTCAGTTTTTTTTGTAAAATCGGTCACACTCAATTTCTCCCTCATTAGAACGTGGAGGAAGGGAATAAGCCAGCCAGCAGCAACACAAAGTGACATGAGCTGATGGACGGACTATACATAGTCGCTAAAAATACATACTTGTTTCCGGGTAAACTCACCGTTGATGAGTGCTGCACGAAAGCTTTGTTGGTTTACTAGTAGCGAGCTCCGTATGCTTGGCAGTGTCTTGGCCACGGCCTCAATTGGCTCATGTTAACAATCAAGGCGAACTGCAGGCGATGCTGTGAACTCCAGGCCTGTGCTGATCTACTGTATGGTGTGTTTCAGGCCAGATGTAAGGGGGTACTAAGGGAAAATGGTTTAGCGAGCGCGTTATTGCCCCTTAATAGTTGAAAATGGCTATATCGGTCTTACGAATCACGATATGCAAAACTGACTGACCCGAAATTCTGATTCCGCACTCAAAAACCTCCCACCACGGGAAATCAATTTTGAGCCATATCGGTGAAATGACCGCAAACAATGGCATAACCCATTTAAATAAGCTTAGAAGGATCACGTGATCAACTAGACACATGATTCAGATGCCCAGATTCAAATTACAATTTGGATTCAATTTTCAGCCAAATCCATCTTCCGATCCATTTTGCCTTTGGCTGCCCCCTCTACAGGTTGGATTTGGCCCTAGAAACACCCTGGATGAGCACAGGCCTGGTGAACAAATGCTGCTCCACTAACCATCTCCATCGTCCTCCACAATCATCATTGATGGATCAATTGGTTGACCATCGTCACTCGTCGGATGCGCCACTAGACCGGATTGACTGTAATTTTACACATTATTGTGCTTTTCAGACCAACGATCACGAAAAGCTGGTTGTGTTGTAACATTGCGTCATCAAAAATGCCGTGTTATTGTGACAATCAGTTTTGAACATTCAACTTCTGCTGCTGTGACATACGTACAACGTTCATAGGTATCGTAACATAAGTATTGTGCGACGGTTCAGGCCCGGCCATTCCGGCCCGACCGATACAGGCCCGGCTGGAGCCTAAGCCTAAGCCTATAAATGGGTCAGATATGCTGGGCCTGAGTCGGCCGGGCCTGAAAAGTCGAGGAATATAACATAAGATAAAGATCAACAGCGGTAATACAACGTCAACGGTGACTCACACGCCAAGCTCATCAGCCAACGACATGGACTGATTCAGATCCCTATCGACACGTTGTGTTGCCGAGATTTCATCTCTCTCATCTTGCAACATCTTGTTGCGCTCTCTGAAGCAGGCATTAGTACATAAGCTGACTTGATGAGAATGTTTCAGTTAATCTTAAATGTGGTCTGGGGACAATGAGTATAGTCCGTCCGTCAGCTCATGGCACTTTTGTTTGGGAGGTTCAGGTTCCGTTGTGAAACATTGCTCCTGCGCGCAAGTCAGAGAAAACGGCTCACAAAAATAAAATAAAAGCCGATTTCTCTTTCTTTTCTTTTTTCGTAAGCCAACCGGAACCTGGAACAGCTGGTTTAAAAAGTGTCATGATCGATGGACTATACTGCCATTCACCTGAGCGTGTCGAGCGCGTTCACGAGTCCTTCACGTTCGCTGGCAATGTTCTGCGACACCCTGAATCGTATTTCAGAGTTGTGTAAAGCGATAACCCTTTGTTTAATATGTATGTGCAACCAGTTTTGACAAGTTTAGCGTCTGAAAATGTTCCAAAAAAGGTGGTCGCTCGGTGCTTAGAATTACTTGAATGTCTGTTTAGCGCGTTCGCGTTTCTCCTGCAACGCCTTCTGCCGCATGATCTCCAACTGTTCCTTGTACTCTTCGTACGATCGTCTCGTTCCTTCCAACTCGCGTTCCATCTTCTTCTTCTCTTTCATGAATGCTTCGCGTTCCTAGAAGAGCTTTTATTTTGACGGATTCTCAGACAACTCGTTGCGGGTGTGTCGAACGAAATAGGCGCTGCAGTGTGCGTTATTCAAACGAGCCAGAAAAAAGGAAAAGCAGATACAGACAAACTTTAAATTAGATAAATGCACGAACTTTTTGAAGAGCGTCGTTCTCCTGTTCAGTCGCCGCCTTGACGTTGTCAAGATTCTTCAGTTTCGCTTCCAGCTAAATATCGAGAAATAAAAATCACTTGATATTTTTTGCTTGCCAAAGCACTGTGAGCTTACCTCAGCGTGTCGTTTCAGAATCTCCTGCACTTGACCGTCTCTTTCCATAATCTGACGCTCCAGTTCCTCCCTCTGTTTTTCGGCTTTCTCACGTTCCTGAAACGTTTCAGTTTTAATAGTAGGAACGTGATTTAGGCCAACATCTTTCACAATTTCGACAAAGGCCTAAGTGTGGTTTTTTGCACTAGAATAACCAGAGGTCGAACCTCTTTGGCCACTCTCTCCTTCTCTTCCTTGATCTGAACCTCCATCTCCTCATAGAGCTTCTTGATCTGGAATGCAAATAAATTTGAACGCACGTAAAATTTTGCCCTCCACAAAACACAAAACTTGTCAAAAGAGATTGCATTGAAGGCAATAATGTGGTCACTAACCTGTTCCTCGTGCGACTGTGTTCGCTGATCGATTGCGGTCTCCATTTGAGCGAATTCGTCTTTCTTTTTGCGCAGTTCACGTGAGACCTGGTCATTCAATATCGGGCAAGTAGCCTTTAAAACGATTGTAGTTCTTTTAATCATTGTGAAAGACTTATAGGCTCACCTGCGACAAGAAGCCCTCGAAGTGCGTGAGGACGTCCGGATCATCGTTGCGCAGTTTCGACCACATTTCTTTCACCGTGTCCTGGCTGTGTAAGTTGAATGAATAAGCCGATGTTACTGTATCACTTGAACCATACCTCTGAAGACCTCATGCGTACAACCAGAGAGTTTAGTGTACTTTACACAAAGCCATGATACTGAACTGATGTGTACTACACGGTATAATATTCCGGTTTCGATGTGTTTTTTAAATAAGCAAAAATAATCGGGCAGACTGACGGCCTGTTCGGAATGTGTTTGTACCAGTGGGATCCTATTTGGACATATTTAATCAAAAGTTTACAAAACCAACTCGTGTATGACATCCTTGGCGCCAATTCTGTCCATCAACTCATCAAAGTGTTCCTGTTCCGCCGTCTCATTCTCTTTCGCTCCGTGAAGTTCATCAGCCAAACTGCCAATCTCCGGCTCCGGTCCTTCCGAGTCGAAATCGATCGGGATTTGCAGACCGATGAAGGCACCTGAATGTTTTGTTGTACAAAGTGGTTATCGGAATTTTTAACGCGCTAAAAAGGGCCCGAATGCTGAAATACAAACAAGTGTTGAATCTGGATATATTTCACAGAGTCACCGTCCCGCCCGATAGGTCATTCTCAAATTAACAGGGACAGCTTGCTGAAGACAAGATGAGACCGCGACAAAAGTGGCAAAAAAGTGCCCAGGCATATGTTAACTTTTATTTCGTGATCCATACAAGCAAATATGTATATTTTCGGGGGTTGTGCTCGGATCTATCGGGCCAAGTCCGACAACGAGTCAAACTGATCAGGTCTGAGCCGTAAATTTCTGGCGGCTGCAGCAAATATTTGGGCACAAAAGAAAGAAATCCTAAACAGGAAAAGCCTAAGCCTGAATGAGCCATTCGTGGGGGTACGGTGTACCAACGTACCGAATCCCCGCACAAATTCGTCCATCGTCAAGTACCCATTGTGGTCCTGATCCAAGCTATCGAACACCTCCTCAAGTTGGTCGGGAGAGAGACCGGGCATCTCATTCTTCAGCCGCTGCATGTCGCGTTTGATTATGAAACCTGCGTATGCGTTATTTGATTAAAGGGCTGGTGGAATGCATTGAAATGTGTGTATCGGACAACTTTTCCTTGTTTATTCGTGTTAATTTATGTTTGTTGGTGTAGTGTTCATCCTAACCGGTATGGTGTGCCACACGTGTCAGCTACTTTTCTGTACAGTCATTTATCAGACAGTGAAATTCCCCGAAAAATCGAAAAATCAAGAAAGGGGACCATTTTGAAAAATTTGGAATGGTGTCACAGAGCCATGCTTGTTTTTATTCTTCAGGCGTCTATGCTCCTCCTGAGGAGTGATGTGTATAGGTGCTAAAAGACAAATTGATCTCAGAATGCGGTAAAATGAACGGTAAAGTGACTGAACAGAACCCGGTGCACTGCCTGACAGAAAGCATGATCAGAGCTGGCATAATGATGCTAAGCAACATGGTTCATTCCCTATATATTGATGTACTATGCACAAATAGCAAGCCTGTACTGATCTATGGCGTTTTTTCGGCCAAATCCAGCCTGTAGTACCATGGAGACATGGTTTAGAAAACTGGTCCCAAATTAATGGTAATTTGGGTCCGGGTATCCGAACTCGGTGTTCATTTGGTCGCGCAAAAAATACTGAAGTGCTTAGGGCCCAGGCATCATTTCTGGTCATCTCACCGATTTGGCTCAAAATTGATATCTAGGGGCTTGTTTGGGTGCGGAATCAGAGTTTTCGGGTGAGCTATTGCATGACAGCTCTGACGAGCCCACTACCGGCCCTTTAATTGTTAAAGATGTCTTATATCGGTCTTATGAATGGTGATACACTGACGAAAAGTAACCGCCGAAATTTTGGTCAAACAAACCCAAACAAACCCCGGGATACCAATTTTGAGCAAATCGATTAGATGACCTCAAATGGTGCATGGGCCTTTTAAGCACCTTTGTACTTGGTCACGTGACCAAATGGACACCGGATTCGGATACCCCGACCCAAATTAGGTTTTGGAACCACTTTTCATCCAAACAAATTTTCTGACCAGTTTTTCCCTTGGTCCTCCTCCTTTACAGGTTGCCGTTGGCCAAAAACGCCACAGATTCTTCACAGGCCTGTTACATATTTATACCTTTGTCTTCGGCATCGCAAACAGCAAACAGTTCCTTGGCCTTCTCCAGCGCAGCCTGGCCCATTTCCGTGTTGTCTAAGCTGCTTTCTGTTTCCAGCATTTCCGCTATGCGTTTTTCAAAAGGTGATGAATCATTAATGGATGCTGAAACTTGAGATTTTACACTTTTGCAAAAATAGTTGAATGAAAGACAGCAATATCGCGCGAACAAATTATGATGGCACAGTACTAGCTAGACAAAGTAGGGCCAAGCACATTATGTTTCTCACAAAAAAACTCATACTCAAACTCATGTCTGGGTGCAAGAAAACTATTGTGTATCATCTAAATAGTGTAGAAAGCGGTTCAATTGTAAAGTAGTATTCCTGCCCAGTATGTACTGTAGGTGTATAGTACCACAACAACATCAGAAATGAAAAGCCCTGATAGAGACACCAGAACATGCCACAGATGTGGTAGGTATACTCTCTCAGTGTGACGAATCCTATACCAATAAAATATATAATAATGTTCTTGAAAAATAACAAAAAAAATGAGAACATTGACCAAAACTAGCTGGCTAAATATCGAATCCGCCGAAAACATATACCTGTGCAAGCGGCTATGTGAATACAAACTGGCAATACAGCCTTGCTGTTCTGTGCATGTGCAAGCATCCGTTTCAGAAATATACAGTATTTCGGAGAAGCAGAGCAAAAGCAAGCAGGTGTGCACGCATAAAAACGTCAGCGCGAATGTTGCACACAGGGTGGTATGCAATGTTGTTGTGCATTTCGGTAATTGGACCCCGATGCTGTCAAACAAAATTTCTGGCATTGGCGTTAATCGCCGTGTGTCCAGAAGCTTTTTCGAAGATGTTTTTTTTCTAATTCTGCTTAATATGTGTCCACATGTCTTGTGTGTGAATATCCTTATGTTTGGGGTTTCTATCTTGTAGGACAGTGAATCCACGCACGATATGTTTCATAATGCATCGCGCAACACCCATGCATATCGTTTTATGCGCACCGCACTAAGGTATCATGGATAAAGTGGATGTACTAAATCATGATGAACTGGTGTACGGGATGGAACTGTCGGTTTGTCTTCCTTACCTGTTGTTTCGTGCTGTGCAGTGCAGAGACAAGACCATCAGCTTGTGTTTATTCGCTTGGTATTCGCTGTCCACATGTGGTCGTAACGTAACACATGCTTCAAATTGACAAGAGGCTTGGCTGTGCTTTGTCATATTGTTTGTTGGTACAGTCTGCCGTGGTTATAATCGACCGGTACCGCTAAATTTACATATGATTGTACCGGTATATCATTTTCTGTCACTGTCATCATTCAGTAAAACGAGCAGATTACCTAATCTGATAGCCATCGGTTGTACATGTCAGCGAGCTCTGGTGGAGAGGACATTAATTTAATTGCACTAAATTATTATAAAAACAAAAGGCGAAACGCGAAAAAGGTGGACAAGGAACATAGACCGTATGAGTATTAAGCAACAAGGGATTTCCCACCCATTCCTGGTGCTTCAACGCACCACAAAGTTTTGTTGCAGATTAGCCCAAGCACATGGCAGTCTTGGCCGTTTATTATGAAATGTTGCCCCGAGCAGCCGAAAACAACAAAGTACACACACGCATAGGTCGTCGGGGGGCGGTTATTTTCGTGAAAAAGTGACGCCACACATCATCTGGCATCGAAGGCCATATTTTGTCCTCTATTGTGCAGGATGGAGTAACGACGCGTGAATAGATTATTGTGGACGATTCGAACAACTTGGCTGAGCACTTTATACCATGTGACTGGTGACGTGACATTTTGATCCGATTTTAGCACCTTGTTTATCTTAATACCACGGGTTTTCACAGCACCTGGGCTGCATTTAAAACCAAAATCATGTATCTCACCAGGCGACGTGCATGGACAAAATTTACTTATGATGTTTCATTTTTCTGAATCCGCAATAACAAATGTTTTTTTTTCAAAATCTTTTTTCCTTCAACGGTCCTTGGCCCAGCGAATGTGGGATTCTTTCCCAGGTAGAAATGGCCATCACAAGGTCAAATGAACGTGAGAAAGAAACGCTAAGTTGGGGGACTTCGGATCAATTTCAACTTCGATTGACTTTTCACGAACGAAATTTGATTTTCGATTTTCAATGTCAGATCGAAATCTCAAAATTATGCAATTTTCGATCCCCGATCGAAATTCTCAAAAAATCAGTCAATTCTTCGATCGCAAAACGTTAGCTGCAAGTTTGAATCACCACCACACTCGTGTGTTTATGCATGCATAAAGTGGCCGATTGCCCTGCGGGCCAGTTTGGCAATGCAGATCAATCGAAGTCAAAACGACCAACTCCACCTTTCGGGACAGTTTACTGATTGAAAAAAAGATTATTGAAAATTATTAAAAAATTGATCATTCTCGACTGAGTTTCAATCGATGTTCGAACGAGATTCGTGTCGGTCTCGAAGTCGAATCTCAGTTTCGAGTCGCCTGGATGGGGCTTCCTGGCTGGAGCCTGAGCCTTTCAAGGGAACCCTTTTGGGTGGCGGGGATCACTTCTAAAAAGCACACTTGTTTTTCTCAGACACGCCAAAGCTTTCATTGCATTGTACACCAACACGACGATCGAAAATATGCATACCACAACGGTCACAAAGTGCGTTCGTGTGCTATCTTTAATCATAAATAACTACATGTATTGCGCGCATTTTAAAACGTGCGCTGCGTGAAACATCATCGGTAAAAAGGAGGCATGCATAAAACTGCTGATATTGCCTGTCAAAACGATCATTCTCAGGGCACATTATCGTGTGCGTGCCAGGTTTGTAGCTGCGGCAGATTGTTTATTTTAAACGTTAAATATTAATTTCACACTATAGTTGTATACCTCCAGCTGTCGCCCATCTGAAATGACAGGCACGACATTATGGTTATTGTGACAATTGTTATATATGTCGTTTCAGTTGACGGGTTGCATTGGTCGTGACAGCTGCGACGTTATAAAACCGGTTTTTCGGGGCAACGCTCACGGGTTCAGGTTCTCACCTACATATGTAGCGTTGCACCTTTGCTGAGCCCGGCTGTGTGTGTCGCCATATATAATGCTATGCGCTGATATCAGTTCATGTAGACACTGGAAGTTTCGCACAGGCGCCGCTTGCTGTCTGGCTAATGGGTGGAATTCACAAAACAAAGTCAAGCACACCGTCAAAGTTCACCGTCAAACTCAAAGTCACGTGTAAGCTGACAGTGAACGTTCACGAGTTCATCGTCAAATTCAAAGTCAAGCTCAACGTTACGCTCGCACTGGCACAGGACAATGTTTCACTGAAAGACAATGCTGGGGCTGCACAGCTGTATAATCCAACCACGAGCTCATGAGACGATTCTTTTTAAAGCCTGTTTGGCCAAATTCAATAACGCACCGATTACACGGGTTTTTGCAAGCAAAAGAAAGAGGTTGGGCCGAGAGAGACAGCGTAGTTCCTGGTCCGGCGGGGAAATTAGTGTACCTCCCTACTTTTTTCGGAGGGGAAATTAGTGTACCTCCCTGGGGGGAAGGGGGAGGGAAGACCCAAAATCAGGAAAAAGTCACTTTTTGAGGTAGAAAATTTGACCTATTTTTACCCCTTTTTGGAAAAAATTCTTCATAAAAAAGGTATTTTGGCGACTTTTGAGAACATTGACCTAAAAACACACATTTTAGGCCTAAAAATGCCCATTTTAGGCCTAAAAAGGTCATTTTAGGCAAAAATTGGGAAAATTAGTGTACTGGTGTACCTTGGTCGGGGAAATTAGTGTACCTTAGGGGGGTCCCCCCTCCCCCCAGGAACTACACTGGAGAGAGATGATGACAAATTCCAGCTGACTGACCTCAATTTGTTGCGTGCTTACGCGAACAGCAACGTTGTTCAACACACAAACGTTTTGGGAGTCAAAAGGGAATTTACGCACCGAGGTGGAGAGCGTGCTTTTTAAAAATACATGCGTTTCTCTTTCTTTCATTTCCGAAGTACGTGGAACCGGAACATTATTGAATCCCTACAAGTCAACTTCAAAATAAGTCGTCTCATGAGTTCGTGGCTGGACTGGAGTGTGTTGCTGCCACAGCATAACCAGCGCTGTAATCATAACGTTGTGAAGAGGCTAGTTTGGTTGGCCAACAGTTTTTTCCATTCCCATTGCACGCCTGACGTTGAACTTAACGGTGAACTTGACAGCGAACTTGACGGTGAGCTCGACAGTGAACTCGTGAAAGTTTGCCGCCATTTTTCACGTAACTTTGAGTTAAGACGGTGAACTTTTACTTTGTTTTGTGAATTTCACGCTACGTGTAACTAGTATAGTCCGTCCACCAGCTCATGGCACTTTGTGTTGCTGCTGGCCGACTTGTTCCCTTCCTCCACGTTCTAATGAAAGAGAAATTGAGTTTCCGAAAAAAATTATTTTTGCTCCTAAAATGCTGTTTTTATGAAATCGACGTGTTTTATAGATTTTAATTTAATTTAATTTTAAATTTGATCGAATTCAATCGTTTTCGACACATTTTACTATTTTTTTTAAGTTTTTTGCAAAATCGCTCACACTCAATTTATCTTTCATTAGAACGTGGAGGAAGGGACCAAACCAGCCAGCAGCAACACAAAGTGCCATGAGCTGGTGGACGGACTATACAGCTTGCTGATGTGTACAACACGAAACTTGATACGTACGTTACTATGAGCGTGTGTAGAAGCCTGCAGTGTCGCAACTTGACCAAATTTAAAACTATAATTCCGTAGTCTGAAAACGATTGATCAAAGTTCAAGCAATTGTTTATGCAGATTCTTTGGCGCTAAATAAAGTGTTGTGCGGCATATGCGTAAACCGAATTTGTCAATCAACTATGCCTACCAAACTGCCGGAACACTTTGGTGGCGAGACAACCGAGAAATTTAAGCGCGTTGAGACGGCGTTTAAGTAAGTCGTGTCTTTTTACACATCTTTGGTAATCAATTTCGTCCGCGAGTTTAGATCCAAGAATGATCATAAGAAGTTCCTGAGTCACAGAAGACTTTTTTTGATAAACAGCGACTAGGGATTCATGCCCAGATGCGAAGCAGGTAAAATCATGTGGCTTTTCTTCACCCGATGGTATGCTTGCGCCACCCAGGCGGCTATACGGTTAGAGCTTGTTTGATGTTGGCTACTTGAATGCAGGCAGAATTTCGCAAACGGTTGGGAAGAGGGCGGAGCGGCGTTCGCCGTCTTCCACCAGGGAGCACTGGTGGCCGATTTGTGGGGCGGATATGCGGACAAGGACAGTAAACGGACGTGGAAAAGCGACACGCTGGCAATGGCCTGGTCGTCCACGAAGGTAGACTCGATTTTTTTGGCCCAAAATTTTTGGACGGGCTTCGCAACGTTCAACGTTTTGATTTTGGTCGTGTTTTGACACATATACATACGTTGGAGCACGACAATGACCAGCGTGAACACTATTTCCCTACGTCTATGATGAAAATATTTTCACGCTGGTCAAGGTCAGCGCTTACTGCAAAAAAGTGACGCTAACACAAAGGTCCTTCAAAGCATTGTTTAATTTTCAATCGATCCCTTTAATTTCGAGTACAATACTTGAAACCCTGAAACGTAATCCCATCCCACGTCACAGGGCTACTGCGCTCTGGCCATACTTAAGCTTGCGGACGATGGCCTATTGAGCTACGAAGACCTTGTGACCAAGCATTGGCCGGAATTCGGTCAAAATGGGAAGGACAAAGTGACCATTTTCGAGCTGGTCACACATATGGTTCGTTACCAGTGTTCGAACGGGATTCATTTTTAATCCCGGGATCGGGATTGAGATCAAGAAATTGTCGGGAGCGGGATCGGGATTGGGATTGACCAGATAGCCCATAAGCAATAGTTTTTTTATCATTTTATGCTTAGAATGCAAGTTAATGTCACAGACAACCATGAAACATGTTTATCACACATGAATAAACACCCGGAACTCTGATTAAAGCCGATTGAAAATCGAGAATAGCTGATGACGGATAAGTTCAAAGATCATACTTGTAGTCGATGAATGACAAAGCCTTTGACAAAAAGACATGCATTTCACCATTTTCTGGTTTCAAGCAGTATCTTTTGTCAGCAAACAAATCAGCTGCACTGGAAAAGAGCTGTTCAGAAAGCACGCTCGTAGTCGAAGCGCTTATTTGTTTGGGAGCTAGACGTGCCAATCGCGGAAACTTTGTCTCATTTGTTGCCCACCATGACAACATTTCCTCTAAACTGAGTCCTTCGTTCTATGCAACTTTGTGTAACCGTTCAGTTCTAGCTCGACTTGCTCGAGGTTGGTGGTGCTTGCTGTTTCGTTACGCAAATAACGCAAACGGAGGGTACAACAGCTTGGCGAATTGTGATTGCATAACTTTTTAATTTCTGTTCTCAAAACTTAATCCCGCTCCCGGTACTTTTTTCGGCGGGATCGGGATCGGGATTGACTTTTTCAAAATGACGGGATCGGGATCAGAAAAAGGGCCCGGGATCCCGGGATCGGGTTCCCGTCCGAACTCTGTTGGTTACTTCGTAGGACAATTGAACACAGCCAGTTTAAATGGGGCCAATGAGCGAAGAAAAAAGCCAATATGAGAAGATCAAACTCGGCTAACAGTTACTGTGTAAGCCCAAGGCTCGTTTCATGACGGTTTGCGTGTCTTGGCTACTTTGACCGAAACTCCTCTTTATTTTACCTACTATTTTGTCAGGCCGGTCTGGCAGTGCCCGGCGAGAAGCTGACGATGGAGCACTTTCACGATTGGAAGAAGATGGGCAAAGTGTTTGAGGAGCAGAAACCTAACTGGCCGTTGGGTAAGACCACGGGTTCGGTACAACGGCTGAGAGCGCTGGTTCCTGCGCAGAAAACAAAGGTTTTCGCGCTGTTTTTGCGTCGTTCGGAAGGCTGTTGCGGAGATGTTTTGCGGGTACAGGCAATCCATCGGCTCATGGCATTCTTACACGCACAGCGCGCATGCAGCAGCACACGCCATTTTCTAAACAAAACGTACACTTTGGGCGAGTGTCATACTTTGATGACCGCTTTTTAATTTATTCAGTTTTCATTTGCTGCTTGCCACAACACTTCTCTGCACTGTTGCAAAATTTGGGGATGTTTCAACTCATGACTGCGCAGAGAATAGAGGCATTCATTGATGGCAGTAATGTTGCGTGCCGCCTGTATGTGTTGAGTGCCATGGGCTGGCGGATTGCCTATACAAGGTGTGCAAATGCATGAAGTACAGTACACGCAACAAGTGTGTGCTGCGTCAATGCGGTATACGCACTAAACGGCGGTGGAAAATACAGCGGCCGCTGTTTTTTACGCTTATGTGTTATTACGCTTGTGCTTAAGCCTATACTTGGGATTAGGCTTAGGCTTAGGCTTGGGCTGAAACCACTGTGTTTGTCTAGCCCGCTGTTTTTTCCACCGCCGCACGGTTCAAGTGTCGGGCGAAGCAAAATTGCCGTACACCATTCTCAATTCATGAACTTGACGTGCGATTTCAGACAAAGAAACATTCGGCTATCATTCGCTGACGTACGGTTTCCCGATCGACCAAATCGTGCGAAGGGTCGACCCGAAACATCGCAGTCTCGGACAATACATTCAGGATGAACTGATCAGATCAACTGGTATTGGTCGCACAATGACTATATAAGAATATTCATTAAATCAATCCTGATCTTCACGTTCAGTCACTCTTAACCACTGTGCTATTTGCGATTCTCACAAAACATTTTCAGCTGAAAATGATCTGGCAGATCAACCACGTTGCCGCAGGTCTGAAACATTCTCTTTTCTACATGCTTTGTGTGCGATCACGCAACGCAACGTCATTGCCCCGTCACTTTCCCTCTTTACGATTCAGGAAAAAAATTTGACCAATTCTTATACAGTCATTGTGCGACCAATAAATAAGTGGGTCACCATGTTGGGTCACGCGTTGATATTAGAATAGTAATCCAAGTTCAAGGCGCCACATAACTGGTATGTCCTTCACCGAGTTTCCCCCATCAAAGTTACATGTTCGCGCTTGCGCAGGCCCTGAAGAGTTCTACCTCGGCTTGCCAATGGCCCTTGACTACCGATTCGCTCGAATGAAGACAGCTGGTGAGAACTTCCGTTATGTTTGCAAAAAATTTTGACAATCGTCATCCACGTCGGTTTGATTCGCATAGGTACCGGTGACATGATGTACCACATGACGTGCAAAGCAGTGAGACCCACCCTCTTCAAACTGTTCACCGGGCAAATGCCCGCCTTGACCAATCAGGCAAGCAGCTGCTTTGAGGGATTCGACTTTTTCACGGATGTGAGTTTTTTTGGTTAAATTTGTCTTTTATGAAAAATTTAGAAAAAAGGTAATTTTTCCCTTCAAGCCTAAAATTAATGAGCTGAACGCTCCCGAATGGCACGCCGTGGAAATTGGTGCTGCTAATGGGATTGGCACAGCGCGAGGTTGGCAAACTGTGTAGGTTCAGTTTAATTAGGCGTAACTCTGAGCAAACAATCCCCGTTGAAGGCAAACCAGCTACGCTTTGCAGACTTAAACCATACCGCATCACCCTGAATTCTTACACACCTAAAAAATGTCCGGGTCACTGTAGCCATGTTTTGCGTGGTTTGCGCGTGTGAAGCCGATAAACAACACACACACACACACACACACACACACACACACACACACACACACACACACACACACACACACACACACACACACACACACACACACACACACACACACACACACACACACACACACACACACACACACACACACACACACACACACACACACACACACACACACACACACACACACACACACACACACACACACACACACACACACACACACACACACACACACACACACACACACACACACACACACACGCACACGCACACGCGCACACGCGCACACGCGCACACGCGCACACGCGCACACGCGCACACGCACACACACACACACACACACACACACACACACACACACACACACACACACACACACACACACACACACACACACACACACACACACACACACACACACACACACACACACACACACACACACACACACACACACACACACACACACACACACACACACACACACACACACACACACACACACACACACACACACACACACACACACACACACACACACACACACACACACACACACACACACACACACACACACACACACACACACACACACACACACACACACACACACACACACACACACACACACACACACACACACACACACACACACACACACACACACACACACACACACACACACACACACACACACACACACACACACACACACACACACACACACACAGCCTTTACGCGTACACTAAACGTTTCCATGATCTTTACGCTTTCACGCTCAAGCCGCGCGACACATGGCTGCAGTAACCAATTTTTGAGAATACAAGGTGATACAGTATGGTCTGAGTCTGCACAGCGCGGCTGGCTTGTCGTTACCAAATGAAACGTCATTCGTGCGGCATTCACATTGTTTCCTTGCTTTCGTATGGACACTTGGATTCACGTATATTTGCTCTGACTGCCTTCATCGACACGTTCCCAATTTGACGCAGGTATGGCACAACCATTCAGCGCACTCGCACAGGGGACGCTCATCAAGAACAAGGAACTGTTGAATCGAATCGCAAAACCAGTGCATCGACACAAAAATGACTCTCTGATCTTAATGGATGTGTCGGTCGGACATGGATTTCTGTACAATGAACAACCGGGTGTGAAGGTCGGTTCCGGTATACCTACATACAGTACATAGCGGGTTCGTTACAGCTGCAATATTGCAGTGTTACAATACATGTGGATGGATTTTGCTTTCCTTCTGGTAGGATTGGTCATTGTTTGAAGGACGTGGGACTGGAAATGAAACGGAATTTACACATTTGGCTGTGTAAAACTGCATCCAACTTGTTCGTTTCCATTACATCACAGCGCGTTTACAGTATCTCTTACCGCGCCCATAACCAGGGTTGGGCAAAAAACGTTTTTTTTTCAAAAAACCGTTTTTTTTAAAAAAAACGTTTTTTTTTAAAAAAAACGTTTTTTTTAAAACGCCCAGATGACCAAAAAATGCCCCCAAAAAATTGGAAAACGCTCATGTTGGGAAGAAAACGTGGTTAAATGAAGTCATTCTATGTGTTCTGAGGCAAAATAAACAGGTTTCAACCCTTTTCTAACGAGTTGCTAAGATCCCATATCAGACCCGCATCGTGGGACCAATTTTGGTCGGGGTCATCACTGAAAGTCAAACTCCGTATATCGACGTATCTCGACAAAGTAAAAATTGGTCGAAAATTTTTTGAAAAAAATGGGACAAAAAATTGATTTTCCTTGATAATCAGGGTACTTTCCCTGAAAAATCAGGGAAAATCAAGGAAATTCAGGATTTAAAAAAAACGAAAAAACGACCCAGGCGTTTTTTTTTAAAAAAAAACGTCGTTTTTTTTAAGAAAAAACGCCGTCGTTTTTTTTTGCCCAACCCTGCCCATAACGTCAAGTCAAGTACCTGTCGTGGCCTAAACGGAAGAATGAGCGTTATTCCGGTCACTGTATAGAACGCTTATTTAACCGCCCTACACACAGTGCATTTGCCTGTTCAGGAGGACATGTGGACATTCGGTCACCCAGGCTACGGTGGTCAGAACGTAATGGTCGACCTTGACCAACAAATATCATTGGCCTATGTCACCAACAATTTGAAGGCGGCCTATGGCGATTATGCGAGAACCTATGCGCCACTGAAAGCTGCCGTTTATGCGTCGTTGAGCTGAGCGTAAACGATGTTGTGTGATAATGCATGCATAAACCATTTTGTGGCTATGTACAATCGATCAGATATGCATATGGGTGCTTATGAAACGTGCAGATTGCAAGACACAGGCTCTTTATAGGGATTATGTTTCTTTATTGTTTGTGCAATACGTTCATCGTCTTCATTGCGGTGTGAGTCGGTCCAAGCGCGCATTTCATCATGATTGCTTCGTGGTTTATAAAGGCAGTCTACGGGAGGTTGTCACTCAGCCCCCGAATACCGTAACCCACCGTAATTTTGATCTGCAAGGATCGTGTCGAGACCATTTCGTTTTTTATCTATGTTTTGCGTGTTAGCGCCAACACCAACCAACATTTCGATGTTTTGGTGATCGATGCGCACGATGACAATTTCCAGCTTGCTACCGCTAATACACGTGTCGATGAGCAGTGATCAGCATGGGTCTCGCAACGATCTCACTTGCGGTGGGTTACTGTATCGGGGGCTGAGTGACAACCTCCGGTAGACTGCCTTTATACATATATAGTCCTGCATTTTATTCTGGGAACATTACTTACATTACATGTATTACATACATTACAAGACTCAGTACATTACAATTTCTTCGAAATAGAAAGTGCTCCTCGCTCGTGTGATGGAATTGCCGACAAAGTACGAAACCCTGACGTTCCGATTTGAAACCATCTCCTTTCATACAGCCTGCCAAAATCATCAGTTTTGGTATTGACGCTCCCACGCGGAACGTTCTGAAATAGCGATACGCCAGCAGGGTTGAAAAAAAATTTTTTATTAACGAGCTTTTTTTAAAAAAAAATTTTTTTTTGGCGAAAATTTTTTTTATTAGAAAAAGTGTTGCAAACGACGTTTCAGGATAAATGAAATCGATGCAACATATTTTTCAAAAATTGAAAATTTTTCGCCTGAGACCCAACTTGTGTGGTGACACCCGTTAGTATTGTGCAGATTCTATGGTCCCCGACCAGTATGAGGTTGATGTACGCGTGTGCTGCGTGTGTACATGGAATGCCGGTGAATGTTTCACTTTCCTAACTGAAGCAAGTTTGAATTGGCAAAGCACTGAAGCATTCATTCAGAATGGCGTCTGCCTAGCCCGTTCCACACATCCCTGAATGGGACTTATACACTATCGCCATATATAATAAACAGACTATATCAGCACCGATATAAAGGCAAACTACACCAACATGAGCTCGATTTCGCAGCCGGCAGAGTAGTGAAACATTCACACATTGCTGACTTGGGAAAAGTCACACGTTGTAGAATGCAACGTGGTGCATGATGTCTTTCTCTTTATATTCGTTTTGTAAGCACCCCACCTCAGAAATCAGGCTCGCGTTGGCGTAGTTTGCCTTTACACATTATTCTCGCAACAATCTTTGCGCATTGAGGTTGCTGTATTTTGTCAATCTTGGCCGACTACAAACGACAAACACAAACCTGCCATGCTGTGCACTTCTGGACCATTGTGTCTCAGCATGAATTTGAAGCAGCTAAAATGGTTTGGATTACTGTAATCACGATTGCGCAAAGGCGTGCCCTCAAAGCACCTTACCGTCTGACCAATAACATTGGTATTTCTTGCTTCAATGCAGCCCTCAAGGCAACCCAGACATACTGTAATCACGTTTTGCATGCTTTTGTGTGTCCAGCCGCCAAGCAACACACGCACACGATATCGCCTTATACTGTAGCCGGGACTTGAATTTCCCAGCAGGGACAATTCCCGTCCCGTGAGGGTGAACTTAGGTTAAATGCGGAATCCGGAACCCGAAAATAATTTGCATGGAAAAATACAAAACATTTCTGGGCTCCGAAAATATTTCCGGAAAACGAAAGAATTTACACGCATTTCCGGATTCCGATTTCCGGATTGCCCTCCCTGACCGATTTCTCATGGGACAAGAAGAAATTACCCGTTTTTGAAATTTTGACCCGGACTGGATGCAGCATATAAAAAAATGGGCTCGTGTTTGGCGTAGTTTGCCTATACGTTGGAATGTTTCATGGTATTGCAAGGCAGGCAACAGGCGAGGAGGATTCCACATTACACTATTATTTACAACCCTGTAGTCAGGGTTGGGCAAAAAAAGTTTTTTTAAGAAAGGTTTTTGAAAAAAATTTACTTTTTTGAAAAAAATATGTTTAAAATTTTTCGGGGGAACAAAATGTTCTAAAACGTCCAAAAATCGCCCTTTTGGGGGTTATTTTATGTCATTTTTTCTCAAGGGTCGAAAAATTTTCTTCACAAAATCTCCTTTGGGGCATGTATTTGGTACCTAACATATGCCCCAAATGATGGTATTATACCTTCCCGTGATACTTGGGGCACAGTATGCATGTACCTACATACATGGTACTTCGATGTCATGCCCCATCAAGTCGGTCATGTATGACTGATTCAGCTGCCCGACAAGTATTTCTGCAGCTTATATTCTAAATTCCGTGTGGTTTATGAGTGAATCTTGCTAATTCACAAAAGTGACTTGTCAATTAAAGTTGCGTTTTTCGCGTTTTTGCGCGGTTTTTAGGCAAATTTGATAAAATTTCCCCGTATCTGAGACTTTTTTTTTTAAAAAAACTGGTTTAAAAAACTTTCTCTCCAACCCTGATTTGACCTCTTGAGTTCGCCACAGCAATATTCTTGCAGCGTGCTAAACGTTTCACCATAAAACCCGTGATTAACACGCAAACAATGAAAAAAACGTGGCTACAGTAACCCGTTTTTTTTCAAAAGGTTCAAAGTCAGGGTGATACGGTATGGGATAGGAGTACAGAAGCATTGTTGGTTTGCCTTTAGCAGTGCGCTACTGTGTTGCGGCAGCTCTATGAGACGTTGACTGCTGCGAGTTGCAGCTGCGATTGCATGTGAAATCGCTCAGCACGTCATTTGCTTCCTTGTCAATTCAGGAAATATTGTTGGGTTCCCATAGACGACATATATTGATCACACGATGTTTCAAATGTTTCAGTCTATGTACATAGCTAGATCCACGTTTCCTATTCTGCCAACGAATAAAGAGCCACGTTCATTTACCGATCGATAAAATCGTGTTGTCAATGTTGCGTGTGACGTGGATATCGATAGGGTTAATTTTCTAACTGCGTGGCTTGTATCATAATGTGACGTGGTTTTCTTAATTCACTTCGATTCGACACGTTTTACAAATCAGTTTTTTTCTATTTTCAACCAAATAGCGTTTATGCGAAGTTTATCACGCATTTGCTTCAGCCTCATTCTGCGAACATCAAATTCAATAATATCCTACCGAAACCGACAGCGACAAGAAACAAGTGTAAGATATAAACAAGATCGATACCAATCGCGACCAAAACAACCAATTCTGACTTTTCAAGTGCACTTTCATCCCAAAAAATCAACCGATCAACAACCAAATCAATCGACATCGACATGCGATCGTGTCTGTTCGTTCCGTTGTTGCTTCTGTTGGCACACGATGTGACGATGGGTGCACAACAACATGAAGAAGGTATGGGGGAAAAGTCCGGGTGAAGCGATGTTGCAGTACGATGAGTTTGAAGGTTGAAGCTATGGACAAAAGAAAATTCTGCAATTGTTTTGAGTTGTGGGAATTGGGAAATTGGGGACAAGATTACGTTCACCATTGGCAAACACATTTCGGATCACACATTCAAACTGTGGTCATGCAGACATGCGGTCCTGCCACGCACGAGAAACGGAACAACAGTGCTCGAACGGTATCCCAATCCCGATCCGGACAACTTCAATCGTGATAAAATCCGGAAATCCCGATCCCGGCAATCCCGTTCGAGCACTGCTGAACAGCCGCTGCGTTGATGGTTGTGCTTGCCGTCACTTAATGGCTTATGTTGTGTTTTTGTTCATGTAGCTCATGTTTGTGGCAGATAGTGGACTGATATACTTAATATCACAAACCACAAACACAACCAATCCCGCGCAACGTGTTTTTCAAAGGATTCAGACTGCCAGTACATAGATTACTGATGCCGACGATTACGAGTCATTTGCAAAGAGACTCTTTTAGAATTCGAAGCTCTATTTCTCTGGTTGAATCTAACTGTTTTTCGTTTTGCAGACGATCCCAACCGACCGGTGATACTTCTGACTCAACCTTCTAAGCCCCAACTGCAAGTGATCGAGTTTGACGCCAACGGCAAACCGAAGTTGATGGATGAAGAGGACATAAAGATAGCGTCGCCGAAGTACCCCTACAGTCCTGTCCTGATCTACGCCAACCACAAGTTGTACTCGATTGCAGGTGGCAATGAGAAATATGAATGTGTGTTGCGTTGGTGGGGGGATATTTTACACAGATTCTGAAGAACTGAAATCGTACCGCGCAATGCAGTTTCGTGACGGGATGAATGAATACAGTGGCGACAGCGCCTTGCTCCATTCCATTTGTTCTTTCGTTCCTTCAGCGTTTTCTCTGTTAATGCGCGTAAATATCTGGAAGAGGAACTGCCGGGGGAATTATTGATCTTGCTATTGACTATATGAGAATCCATCCCCCTAATTTTCCTGCATTGACAAGCCGGATATTTGGCATTTTTTTCAAATTGAACAAGGTTTTGACAAGCACTTTGCATTCTTATCAGCGAGAAGAATGAGAAACACACGTGTGCAAAAGTTTCACCCTGAATTCTACGCAACCAAAATGGTTCGGGGTTCGGGTTACTGTAGCCACGTATTATACGCTTTATGTGTGAAATCGATACACAACACACGCACGTTGATCACTCCCGATAAATAAAGCGGGAAAAGAAAGAGAAAAGAACTCCTTGTCAAAACCTGGTTCAATTTGAAAAAATCGTAAGAAATCCCTCTTGACGATGCAGGAAAA
The DNA here is from genome assembly GCA_030248065.1 of Rhynchonema sp. JSB1_4. Lineage (NCBI taxonomy): Eukaryota > Metazoa > Nematoda > Chromadorea > Monhysterida > Xyalidae > Rhynchonema > Rhynchonema sp. JSB1_4. The sequence continues at coordinate 22,411 of JASAMV010006274.1, forward strand.
ATAGGGGGATGGATTCTCATATAGTCATTGTGCGACCAATCGTAATCAATGAACAGATATAAACAAGAAGAAAAAATAAGCAACTCCTGCGAACAAATGACCCAATTAGTTTTGCTGAATATCAATTTTATTTATGTTTTTAATAACCTATGCAACCCAACACATTAAACTGGTCCGGGAGTCACCAGACGTGGGAGCGGACAGACTTGGGCACGCCTGGGCTGAAATTTTTACTTTGTCCACATACATTATGCACACACTTGTGTGAATTGAGAAAAATGTCCCAGACACCGAAGTTAGTGGGGATCGTGTGTGTTAATGGTGCTAATGTATGGTGAATTCCCTGTGTTTGGACACATTTACAAGTCAGAATCTATTTTTCTATTTAAAGGGGGAGACTCATTGGTAAAAGTGCGCTTTTCACGATTTCAACTTGTAGCGGGGATGCGTGCGATCAGAACGCCACCAAGATAAAATTAATCGGATGAAAATCGGCCGAGATCGAAGCGATTGAATCGGCCCAACCGGGAACAAAAATAAGTTCGGAGCAGCTGTATTTTTGTTGCAAATCAGGCAAAAGCTCATGCATCGTTAAATTTTGAGCGAGCAGCAGATGTTGGAGAAAAGAAAACGAAAATTCTAACCTGCGGTTTTCTGTAACAGTGACGATTTCTTCCAAAAATCAGAAATCCTTCAAAAAGGCTTATTTCGCGATTCTGAGACCAGTTCTGGAACAGGTCAATTTAGCCGTATTGATTTATTCTTGATAAAGGTGTACCGATCGATTACATCGGTGTCCAGTCGCAGGTAGATACCGGTGGTGGACCACCTTCAGTTTACCAGGTGATTCAGAAAGTTTTCGGCTGTGCCCCACCCACCCATCCTCTGCCTTAGGTTTGTGGTTCTACTCGATGTAGTTGCCCTGACTTGCCAACACACGTTCGTATCGGCCGGTCAAGGCACGCACGCCAGAGCGGTAGAACTCTTTGTTCTTGCCTTGCAAATATTCGTCGACAGCCGACCTCAGCTCATTGTCCGAGCTGAATCGCCTGCCACGCAAGGCTTTCTTCAAATCGGCAAACAGTTAGAAGTCGCTCGGGGCCAGGTCCGGTGAATAGGGTGGATGATTGATTTCGTCGAAGCCGCAGTCGCGAATGGCACGTTGCGCAACATTCGATCGATGCACTGGGGCGTTGTCGTGCAGCAGCAAAACGCCCCGGGTCAACATGCCGCGGCGTTTCTGCCTGATGGCTTCGCGTAGTTTCTGCATGAGTTCACTGTAGTAGAGTCCGGTGACTGTCTGTTTGTGCGGCAGAAAGTCCAGCAAGATCGGACCGTCTTGGTCCCAAAAAATTGTCATCATGATCTTGCCGACCGTACGGGCAGCCCGAGGTCGGTCTTGGTCGGTGAGTCCTTGTGTTTCCCTTGTTTCGATTCGGCAGCTGTAAGTGGGTCGTAGTGGTGAATCCAGCATTCATCACCGGTCACTAATCGACCATAGAAATCATCCGGATCAGCGTTGATTAGCTGCAGATTTTCAGTTGAACAGTCGATTCGCGATGTCTTCATGTCCGGGGTCAGAATTCGGGTACCCATTTTGGGGTCACCTTGTTCATGTGAAGATGGTCATGGATGATGGTGAAGAGGCTGCCGTGTGAAAGGCCCAAGTCCTCAGCTAATTGTTCGTATGTAATCAATCGGTCGTCGAGGATTGCTTGTTCCACTTTTCGAATCGTTTCGTCGTTCACTGCCGTTGCCGGTCGACCACTGCGCGGGTCATCTTCAATCGACCGCCGTCCGCGCTTGAATTCACTTCTCCAATATTTGACAGTTGACAGCGATGGAGCATCGTCCTTGTATTGGTAGCACAATGACTAATGGAGAATTTATCCAAAAGTCAAAGGATGGGCCCTGATTCAGGAACTGCCACGCTCAGCCACTGTTAACCACTCAGTTACTTGTATTTCTCACGAAACATTTTCACCAGAAAATAACCAGAAAACAACCACGTTGCTGTCAGCTGGTGGTTGTTCTACTGGTTCATATTTTCAGATGAAAATGTTTTGTCGGACATACAAGTAGCTTAGTGGTTAAACAGCAGTTGAGCGTGGCTGAGCCTGAATCAGGGTCCATCCTTTGAATTTTGGATAAATTCTCCATTAGTCATTGTGCGACCAATAGACATTCACCAGACGTTGATGGATTTCATTGTGATCAACGCCTTCCAGCGTCAAAAATTTGATGACGGATCGATACTCACTTTTTTCCATTTTTTCTGAAAGCTCGAGTCGCGGGTAGTCAGCTCCCCTCCACAGGCGCCTATTTATAGCTTTGGTGTAACATCAGATTGCAGCCTACTTTGTAAGACGTTGCAGATCACACACAACGTGTGTTTGCGCCGAGCGCCACGGTGCGGCCACAGCCGAAATCTTTCTGAATGACCTGGTACTTTCACAATGTGGCCGATTATACGCTATCATCGAAACATTTTCACTTCGGTGTCACAGCGTATCAGCGGATCGGCCGTAAAGTAAAAATGTTTTGATGATTACAGCAATAGTCCACTGAAGGGACGCAACTAAAGGTGGTCCACCACCGGTATCTACCTGCGACTGTATACCGATGCAATCGATCGGTACACCTTTAGGAAAAGAGTAAATCAATACGGCTAAATTGATCTGTTCCGGAACTGGTCTACAGAGATCGCAAGAGAAGAAGGTTTCATGATTTTTTGGAAGAAATCGTCTCTGTTACAGAAAACCCCAAGAATTTTCGTTTACTTTTCCCCAACATCTCTCTCGCTTCTGATTCCTCGCTGCCGATTGCAATAATGCGCCCACCCCCCTTCCATCGCGGCCGATTTTCATCCGATTAATTTTATCTTGGTGGCGTTCTGATCGCACGCACACCAGCTACCAGTTGAAATTGTAAAGAGGGTACTTTTAGCAATGAGTCCCCCTTTAAACCTAAATGAGCACTGTAAAAACCTAAAAGTTTCGTCCAGCCATTTCAAGTTCATGTAGCTCGAGGAACTGTCAGTAAAAGTCTACATGTATTGACTTCGTGCTTCCAATTCCAAGCAACGCCTTGTGACGTGGCTATACTGGTTCCAGTAGTTCCTCGGATGACGTGTAAAGGCAACCTGGAAAACAACAAGCACAAAACAAAAACCCAAAAAAAAAGCCCAGCAGCGCGCCACAAAAAACAAAACACATATGCGCTGCAGTCCTTGATCTTACAGTGTTGTAAATTTCTAATTTTGTTGCCTCATGCATTTTTACAGATGCAAGGGATACTCTCGTTAGAAGTCGAGGCAGACAACAAGCTCAATACACAGTATCTGCACTATGTCTAGATCCCACAGAAACAACGATTATGGCACCCAGCATACTCCCATGGTCGGGTCGTGGTGATTTTAACGGTAGCTATTTTTTATGCATCTGAAAAATAGCACCTTTAGAGCAACGAAAATAGAAATTTACAAAACATTTTCAAGGACCAGCGCATTTTGTCGCACAATACCATATATAATCCCCAAAACAACTTTTTTTTTAATTTTTCCAGGATGAGCCAATTTTTTTTAAAAACAATTCTATTTCTCAAAAAAAATTTTCTTTTTAAAACCCAGCTGGCATCACCCAGTGGCTTCTATCCCCCGAAATTCCATGCAATAATGTGGAAAAAACGTTCTGCTTCGATTTCATTAAATTGAGCAGCCTTTCAATCAGGCGGCGTGATCTGCACGATTCCCTTCCAGACGGCAAGAAAGGATTGCCTTGGTGACGATGGCAACTGGAACGACCTCGAACAAGAAATTGAAGATGGGGAGATACTTGGGTAAGCATGAAGTCTATACATGTAGACTTTTACTGACAGTTCCTCGAGCTACATGAACTTGAAATGGCTGGACGAAACTTTTAGGTTTTTACAGTGCTCATTTAGGTTTAAAGGGGGACTCATTGCTAAAAGTACCCTCTTTACAATTTCAACTGGTAGCTGGTGTGCGTGCGATCAGAACGCCACCAAGATAAAATTAATCGGATGAAAATCGGCCGAGATCGAACCGATTGAATCGGAAAGAAGAGCGAGCAGCAGATGTTGGAGAAAAGAAAACGAAAATTCTTGGGGTTTTCTGTAACAGTGACGATTTCTTCCAAAAAATCATAAAACCTTCAAAAATCTTATTTCGCGATTCTGAGACCAGTTCCGGAACAGATCAATTTAGCCGTATTGATTTATCTTTCGTAAAGGTGTACCGATCGATTCCATCGGTATACATGCTACTCGCAGGTAGATACCGGTGGTGGACCACCGGCGCCAAGCAACACAACACCAACATTTAGTTGCGTCCTTCAGTGGACCATTGTGTAATCATCAAAACATTTTTACTTCACGGCCGATCCGCTGATACGCTGTGACACCGAAGTGAAAATGTTTCGATGATAGCGTATAATCGGCCACATTGTGAAAGTACCAGGTCATTCAGAAAGATTTCGGCTGTGGCCGCACCGTGGCGCTCGGCGCAAACACACGTTGTGTGTTAGTTGTGCCAACGTTTACAAAGTAGGCTGCAACTGATGTTACACCAAAGCTATAAATAGGCGCCTGTGGAGGGGAGCTGACTACCCGCGACTCGAGCTTTCAGAAAAAATGGAAAAAAAGTGAGTATCGATCCGTCATCAAATTTTTGACGCTGGAAGGCGTTGATCACAATGAAATCCATCAACGTCTGGTGAATGTTTATTGGTCGCACAATGACTAATGGAGAATTTATCCAAAATTCAAAGGATGGACCCTGATTCAGGCTTCAGCCACCGCTCAACTGCTTTTTAACCACTAAGCTACTTGTATGTCTGACAAAACCTATTTTTAGTCTGAAAATATGAACCAGTAGAACAACCACCAGCTGACAGCAACGTGGTTGTTTTACTGGTTATTTTCAGGTGAAAATGTTTAGTAAGAAATACAAGTAACTGAGTGGTTAACAGTGGCTGAGCGTGGCAGTTCCTGAATCAGGGCCCATCCTTTAACTTTTGGATAAATGCTCCATTAGTCATTGTGCTACCATTTTAAGGACGATGCTCCATCGCTGTCAACTGTCAAATATTGGAGAAGTGAATTCAAGCGCGGACGGCGGTCGATTGAAGATGACCCGCGCAGTGGTCGACCGGCAACGGCAGTCAACGACGAAACGATTCGAAAAGTGGAACAAGCAATCCTCGACGACCGATTGATTACATACGAAAAAACAACTAGCTGAGGACTGGGGCCTTCACACGGCAGCCTCTTTACCATCATCCATGACCATCTTCACATGAACAAGGTGACCCGAAAAAATGGGTACCCCGAATCCTGACCCCGGACATGAAGACATCGCCAATCGACTGTTCAACTGAAAATCTCCAGCTAATCAACGCTGATCCGGATGATTTCTATGGCCTAATTAGTGACCGGTGATGAATGCTGGATTCACCACTACGACCCACTTACAGCTGCCGATGCGAAACAAGGGAAACACAAGGACTCACCGACCAAGGAGACCGACCTCGGGCTGCCCGTACAGGTCGGCAAGATCATGGGTGACAATTTTTGGGGACAAACACGGAACCAGATGTTTGCTGGACTTTCTGCCGCACAAACAGACAGTCACCGGACTCTGCTACAGTGGGAACTGAGTGCACAAACTACGCGAAGCCATCAGGCAGAAAACGCCGCGGCATGTTGACCCGGGGCGATTTGCTGCCGGACGCAGCATGCCCGCAGGCATTCACCGAAGTTACCGCGCAACGTGCCATTCGCGACTGCGGCTTCGACGAAATCAATCATCCACCCTATTCACCGGACCTGGCCCCGAGCGACTTCTAACTGTTTGCCGATTTGAAGAAAGCCTTGCGTGGCAGGCGATTCAGCTCGGACAATGAGCTGAGGTCGGCTGTCGACGAATATTTGCAAGGCAAGAACAAAGAGTTCTACCGCTCTGGCGTGCGTGCCTCGACCGGCCGATACGAACGTGTGTTGGCAAGTCAGGAAAACGACATCGAGTAGAACCACAAACCTAAGGCAGAGGATGGGTGGGTGGGGCACAGCCGAAAACTTTCTGAATCACCTGGTAAACTGAAGGCGGTCCACCACCGGTATCTCCCTGCGAGTGTACACCGATGTAATCGATCGGTACACCTTTATCAAGAATAAATCAATACGGCTAAATTGACCTGTTCCAGAACTGGTCTCAGAATCGCGAAATAAGATTTTTGAAGGATTTATGATTTTTTTGGAAGAAATCGTCACTGTTACAGAAAACCCCAAGAATTTTCGTTTTCTTTTCTCCAACATCTGCTGCTCGCTCAAAATTTAACGATGCATGAGCTTTTGCCTGATTTGCAACAAAAATACAGCTGCTCCGAACTTATTTTTGTTCCCGGTTGGGCCGATTCAATCGCTTCGATCCCGGCCGATTTTCATCCGATTAATTTTATCTTGGTGGGGTTCTGATCGCACGCATCCGCCCCGCTACAAGTTGAAATCGTGAAAAGGGCACTTTTACCAATGAGTCTCCCCCTTTAAATAGAAAAATAGATTGTGACTTGTAAATGTGTCCAAACACAGGGAATTCACCATACATTAGCGCCATTGACACGCACGATCCCCACTAACTTCGGTGTCCGGGACATTTTTTCTCAAATCACACAAGTGTGTACATAATGCATGTGCACAAAGTAAAAATTTCAGCCCAGGCGTGCCCAAGTCTGTCCGCTCCCACGTCTGGTGACTCCCGGACCAGTTTAATGCGTTGGGTTGCATAGGTTATTAAAAACATAAATAAAATTGAAATTCAGCAAAACTAATAGGGTCATTTGTTAGCAGGAGTTGCTTATTTTTCTTCTTGTTTATATCTGTTCATTGATTACGATTGGTCGCACAATGACTATATGAGAATCATTCTCTTATTTTTCCTGCATCGTCAAGAGGGATTTCTTACGATTTTTTCAAATTGAACCAGGTTTTGGCAAGGAACGTCTTCTTTCCAACGGACAAATTGTGTAAGAGCGACAAGTGGCTGGGACTGGTTTTTTCAGATTGAACACATCGCTAACATTGTCAAATGCTACATATGACAATTGCGTTTCTAGGAACGTTTAGATGAATTCGAGAACGGTTTGAACTGACGTGATGTGGGATAAAAGTAGAAAAGCAACCACTTTGTAACGGGTTTTGTTCAGATTATTATTAATAACCTTTGGATAAATTTTTGGAAAGCAGGAGTGCTCTATTCTGCGGTGGGGCTGTGCAAGGAAAACTCTGGTAGAAAAAAGGGACAGGTGATGGCAACAAAAAAATCAAATAAATAAGCATAGTTTCAAGGGGCAAAAAGCAAGCAGTCCAGTTCCAATGCGCTTCGATCGATAATTTCTGCCTTATCCCACAAAGAATAATAATCATTCGATTTATTTTTAGTGACCAAAACCGTGAAACAACAAGAAAGTCGCATTTACTAAAATCCGTTTTCATCATCATGTACCCAATCACAGTGTTGCTGTTCGTGTGTGTGGTTTGTTCAAGTCAGTTCAATTATTATTTATATTTTTTAGTTTGTCTTGTTTGTTTGACTATTTATGTACATACGAAGTCTATAGCTACATGTAAATGCTACTAGTCCGTATCTTTTCGTGCACAAAAATAGAATGTTATTGCCGGTCGTGTTGGAATTTAGTGTATTGCACACCACACTTAAATGTACACTGTTTTATACTCGTCTCTGGTTTCAGCTCAAGCTTCAGAAACGCGCATGGAGCAAAATTTTCCCTAGCTCATCTCTGTTGGTGTGGTGGAACATGAAAGCGTCGTACAGTATTCTGAAGTGCACAGCCCTAATATTATGATCTCGTCAGGCCCAACCCCCGACGACATTCCACCGGGTACATTCCACCCAGCGATGTTGTGTTGGCTGCCCGGTCGTCGACTGCCAGAGAACGGCACTATTGAATTGAGCGAATGTCAGGCTCGATGTCGTCAAAACATCGATTGTTGCGGCATTGAATATCGAGGCGATGATGAAAACAAGGAATGCGTTATTCACACACCGAATCCGTCCACCGATCAACTCGCAACGTTGAATATCTCGATTGAACACGATTGCGAATACTACGAATTGGAACGCGGTTGGTTGGGAATGCGCATTATGCGTTTGAGCAGTCAAATCAATCGATCACACATTCAAATACTTGATCGGTAGATAAATCAAACTGTCAGTGAACAGCCATAACCGAATCAAAACGATCACAGACTACCACCTGCCCCAATCCATCTGTGTGCGCATGCACGGTGCGTGTCGTCGTTGCCACGTGGTTGTGCGCAAGTATTGTCCGACCGCCATTGATTACGATTGCGGATCGGGCGACACACAGTGCGCTCGAGGGGAACAATGTTGGTGGTGATGTTTCAATTTTGCCCATCATTGAAAGCTGTCATCGAAGTTCGAACCACAGTCGACCTTCTTTATGTGATCGAGACCGGTCATTTTCGAAAGAATATCAAACAGTTTACAACAGATGTGAACCAAAAGGTTTCACAGCAGACTGTGCCAGGGATCAAGATAACGTTCAGATATACATGTGTAATGAATGTTCCATCACGCTAAAGAATGTGACCTCTATCCCTATGAAACATCACATGTGTGTCTTCGCAGGTTTCGGGAGTCCATCAGATGCCACCGATTTCAAGTCGATTATCACCGAAGGCGACGCGATCAAGGCTACCGACTGTCAAATCACGGGCAACGCTGTCTGCAAAGTCGAATGTTGCAGCAGCAGTGACAGCAGCCAGGAATGTTGTGGATACGCCAAGGCCACCGATGAAGACCGATGCAATTTCGTGCCGAAACAGTACCCTTCCGAGCAGATAAATGCCGAATCGGAACACCTCGTCGAACGAGAAGGCGAACGCAGCCAGTGCGACCGTGTGCCTTTCGTCGTTCGCGGTGAGAGGTCTTTCCGGGTGTCTGTTCATTTTATGCGAAGGTTGAAACATTATGGCTATCTATTCTTCGTTGTGTCGCTTTCGGCTCCATGAAGAATATTTGTAGACTGCAGCATTTTGCCATTATTGGGCATATAAGTCGGGGCGGTTGGGACCGAAACTTAATCGTTCGAAAATGTTCACAACACCACAACTGAGGGTCTCACCTCATAGAGGGTCACGACTTAAATGGTAGTGGTGTTGGAGATTGACGACACATCAAGAACGATGGTGTTGGGTATATGTACTTGCACCGTTTCAAAATATGCACCATAAACAAAGCAGTCACTGTCCTGGAAAGTGAGTCACTGTCGAGAGAGAGTCACCACCACACACAGAAAGGATTCACACCAAGGTCGGGCAAATAACGTCTTTTTTGAAAAATTCGTTTTTTTAAAAACGTTTTTTAAATAAAACCGCTTTATTTCAAAAACGCCCAGATGCCCAAAACATGCTCCGAAAAAGTCAGGAAAGGTGCGTTATAGAAACAATGGCTAAACAGAGTAATTTTGTGCGTTATGAGCAAAATAAACCCGTTTCAAACAGCGAATTGCAAACATTTTGATTTGGCTCACATAATCTGACCAAACTTGGCTGGGGTCGACCATGAAAAAACTCTGTTGATCGACGTTCGACGAAGTAAAAATTTGTCGAAGTTTTTGTTACATGTTGAAAAAAATTGGTGTTCCATGGAAATTAGGGCACTTTCCTTGAAGAATCAGGGAAAATCAAAGATATTCAGGATATAAAAAAGCCGAAAAACGACCCAGACGTTTTTTAAAAAGTCGTTTTGAAACAAAAAACACCGTCGTTTTTTTGCCCAGCTCTGCCCACACCATCCTTGTATCTCCCCTACCACCCAGACCCAGCCCATCTGCCCACTCATGTGTGCGTGCGCGTGAACGGCGTGTGCCGTCGTTGTGCGCGTTGGATGAACGATTTTGCGTGTCCCCCTGAAATCAAGTACGAATGCGGATCCGGCATGGAACATTGCGCTGACGATGCTTTGGAGGAATGCTATGAAGGTATGCAGGTATTGTGCGTGTTTCTGTACAGAATTGCCAAAACGCATACAGCGAAAAGTTCAATATTTAAATTTAGGTGCATTTAGGCGCTGGCGTGCATTCTGTCCGTAATTTTCGGTTATTGTGAAAAATGTTCGAGTCCTTTTGTTGTGTGTGTCGCGCACGAAGGAAACAGCGGCAGTAACAACGGTTGTCTTTAACAAAAATAGCGGACACGGGGTGAATATTCATACTCACAGTCTGGACCTAAGCCATGAAAATCTAGCGGATCTCGGAAAAACAGCACTCTACTTTTTTGTTAACTGTGCTCGTGTACTTCTGTTTACACACTAAGAGATAGTGCAATCCATAATTTTCCATAAAGAAAAGTGGCTGCAGAGCCGCGCGTAAAAGTATCGCTATAAGAAGGCTTGACTGTATGCGGACTCTGACTGACTGCGGTGCATGACTGAAATTTCGCACGTTATTTTTAATGTTTGGTCATCTCTTCACTTTGTTTGACAGTGACGAATGAAACATCGCCAGAACCAATCACCGTGCCGCCTCAGTCGGAAACTGAGTGCTCTGTGTTTGAGACAAAACCCTCAGCGACAACGACATCAACCATTATGAAAACCAGTGAGTTCACGTTGAGACAGACGGTATGTCAATTAAGTCGACGCCCCTTTGAGATTTCAGAATAAAGTTATCATCCAGCTAAGTCAACTTCTCTGAATAAGTGTACTGCATTAAGCCGTTACCGGTCCGGTTCGGGTTGATGACACGTTGACCTTCGCATAGTTTTAGGCCTTCACTTTTAAGACATGCTATACCAAATTTCTAACTTCGCTGCCTCGCAGTGAAATACACACCAATAGTTAATGTCCACGTATTGTAGTCCGGACTTATTGTGCGACGGTTCAGTTCCGGGGCACAAATTCAGGCCCGGTCATTCAGGCCCGGCTGGAGCCTAAGCCTATTAATGGTTCAAATATGCTGGGCCTGAATCGGTCGGGCCTGAAAAATTGGGCCTGAACTTCTGGGCCTGAAAAGTCGCGGAATAGTCCGGACCACTTCCTTTCACTTGACCAAGTTGGATGTAGTGTCACATTACATGTCCTACGTATTTTCATGGAAAAATTCCAGTGCCCACCGCCACCACCTCACCACCAGTGGCCGATTCGAGCCCGTCAGCCACGACAGCCAGTACTGAAACATCAAGTGACGGTCCAACTGCTGAAACACCACGTGATCGTCCAAGCACCGAAACATCGCGTGACCGTTCAACCACTGAAACATCAGGCGGCCATCCGATGACAACGAAATTTAATCCCTGGTTGATTCTGGCTCCGGTGGCGGTTGTGGGCGTGGGTGTCCTGTTGCTCATCTTGATAATCAGCGCCAAAAACAAATAGGAAGAGAAAATTGACGACTGAAATCTTTTTACACTGACATCGACACAGTTTTGTCCTAAAATTCTCTTGATTTGACGTGGAACATTATTTACACACATTTATTCCGAAAAATTTTCCGACCGCTGACCGTGTGCGAGTAGACTAACATTTTGCAAAAGCTAACAGGAGAAAATATGCGCATCATATCATCTGAACTTTTTTGCACTCACATCGACACTGCTGTCATGGAAAGATTTTTTTTCCATTTCGAGGGATACCTGGTGTTATTCAAAAAATTGAGTTCGTAAAGCTGGAGTTATACTTGTCCATTTTTGGGGTGGAGGAGAAGGAGAGAAAATTTTTATGATAAGATAATATGAGGGAGAAGAAATAGAACAAACCCCCCCCCCGCAAAAAAGGTGTACATTTGGGGGAAGAAAAACCCCTCCACGCGCGGAAAAAATTGCCCCCCAACCCTAACAAAAAAAAAAAAACAAAAAAAAATACCCCCACACCCCAAAAAGCCCAAAAGGAAAAAAAAAAACGCAACCTAAACCCCCCCCCCATTAGGAACCAAACAAACAAAACAAAAAAAAAAAAAAAAACAAAAACAACCACAAAACCAACCCAAAAAACAAAACCCACCAACCCAAAAACAAAAAAACCCAATCAAAACATTATTGAGACGAACAAATGACTAGTCTTCTCATTGATGATCTTTTTTGACGTTCAAACTATCATTGACTGTTCAAACATTGATTGATTCATTGGCTGTAAGCAATAAAACTGATGTCTATACGGTGATCTGACAAAAATTCTAGGCTATTAGATGTTCAAAAAATCTGGTAATCGTCGATGAGCAAAGTCGGAAAAAATTTTGAATGTGACACAGTTTCGTTTCAAATAATACAGACGGCAATCACAGTTATTGACAGCACCCAGATCAAAGGTGACAAATTGCCATTGATAGCATAAATAATATGTGCAGCGTATAGTTATCGTTATAAGTTGCTGCATTTGATTCAAAATCACAATATGACAAAGGCACTTGCACTTGATCTGTGGGTTGGAAAAGAAACAATCAAGAAATCAGTGTTTTACTCAATTCAGGCCATGACTAGCTTCTGCTTTTAACGAACTTCGCCCGTAACTACATAAAATAAGTCGTTGTGTTCAATGCTCGATGGTCATAAAAATACGTCAGGAAACATCAGCCAAATGCGTCAGCCAATCAAAGGGGTGCTCAACCATAGGAACAATGTAGAGTAAAATTTACACTTCCATTTAGAAATTGCCTCGAGAATACCAACGCAGCGCGAACAAAAACAAACAAATGGAACGAAAAGCGATTGAAAATTTGATCAGTCAGTCACACAAATGCTCCGTGCGTCGGATTTCTAATATTTCGGTGTCATCTCACCATCACCTTTCTTCCCCTCTTCTCCTCCACCATCCTCTTCACTTGACGTCTCCTCGTGCTGGTCGTCTTTCTGGCCTTCATCGCCCTCAATCGTCTGTTCATAATAGTGATATTCGTAGTAGAATATCGACAACAACATCATTATGATCGTCACGCCAATCATCAGCGAACCGAACATGATCAGCTCGTATGCCTGAAATATCAAGGGAACGTTCCTGAATTATAAAGGGAAGACGCCTGAATTGTCAAGGGAAGTAGGGGACACAGTGCGGGTCAGTATTGTTTGAGTGCCTATGTATGTATGTATGTATGGGGTCACACTTTTACACAGCTGCTTTTCACAAACATCTGGGATTTCCATGCATGATGTCTTTCAGTAACTTGCAGTGTGGCGTTGTTGTCTGCTGGAAAGAAACACTGCACTTGGTGTAAAGAAACGTCATATGTACATATTTGCTGTTCTTGCATTGAGTTGGCATAATATTTGCATTTATGTAAGTACTATGCATGTTCACCGAAATTACGCACATTGTTGTAAAATGTATACGAACCAGATTATCGAAGAAATCAATTTCGACCAAAATGATGGTGATCAGATCGCCCAGCGACACCGTGAGCAGCCAGGCCGCTTGCAGCACCGACTTCATCGATTGAGCCGCCTGAAGTGTTTCTAAATAATGTCGCACGTGTTTTTGGAAAAAAATAATTCAAAAAAACTACTTTTGTAAAGAATAATTGCAAAAAAATCGGCGCACACCTGCGAATAGCTGAATTCCAATCCAGTGATGGAGACCAGAATCTCGGCTGCTGTAATGATCGCGTATTGTGGCACCTGCAGCAGCACATTGACCGTATTCGGCGCCGCCACTTCGTACAATACAATCTCGTTCATCTGCAAAATTTTTGGCCTATGCTACTGTAATTGTAGTCTACGCACGTGCGCGTTTAAATTTCATGCTGACGCAACGTGCCTGCGGCCGTTCAACGCATTCGTCGCGCCATCCAAGCGTCTTTTACTATACACTTTCTGGCGTCGTCGCGATGTATGTACAGTACCGCCGGCACCAAAAAAAAAACAATCAACTATTACCCACCACCAAACATGCAATACATGCAGTTTACCGTCTTTATGGCGGATACCCAGTAGTGTTTTTTTCTGGGTCATTTTTTCGGTCACTATAGAGAATAATCACTACATACAGCGTTCTAATCACAAGCTTAATCACAGATTGAGGCTCAAATGCGCTTCAGAAACTATTCACTATAAAGAGTGTCATCACCACAATGGGGTTGACTGTGTACCACGATGGTGCATTGTACACAACATGTGAATTGGACACACGATTATTTTTCACCCCATCCAATAAATGGGGAGGGATAAATTCCAACCTTGGCCGACGTTGTGGATTGTGTGTTTAATGCCGGTGATCTGTTTTGCCAGATCGGCTGGCTCCAATTTCGAATAATTGATCGACTGTTTCTGACAAATCAAACACCTGCCGAATTAAAACATCGCTAAACATGTAGCGGCTCATACTATTATGTCCTCATCTGATCTCCTAAAACATCCAAAAACCCCAATTATAAATTTCTTAATATCCGCTGCACAACAATATAATACACGTAGTTATTAACATCTAGAAACAAAACTGAAAGCCATGCATGCACCTGCATGATGACTACGCGGAGGCCCCTAGCTGGCTGGAAGGCGGGGGGGGGGTGGGCTTCCGAATATTTTTTGATGAAAAGTGGATTTTGGATTAACAGAACCTTAAATTTACTTTACGGTGGGGAAGCGGTATTTTAATTTTACGTTCCTGTTCATACGCCTGGCCCCCACTAATTCACAATTCATAATAGTTTCCTGTTTGACCTTCAAATTTATCATTTCTTCAGCAAAAGCCCCTAAAGTGCGTGAATTGCGTCAAAGCCCCCTCTGAGCTGACTGTTTTATTTGGATGTTAGGCTGATGATTAAGCTATCGGCCAAAAAATTACCAAATCAAACTCGATATCAAACTTGATGACCCCACGCGGCCTTTTTCTTGGGTGGTTGGGATTTGATGGAAGGCAGTTGACGATTGAGAGAATAGGGCAAAAATTTCTAACTGCGTGAAAGTTGTTTATGCTGGAGCAGTGCTTAGGCGGGTCGTTGTTCAGTGGCCGATTTTTCTTAAATTTACTAACTTTCAAAAAGGAATATACTTCCGAATCTGTCGAAGAGGACGAGTCCTTTACGAAAAATTAGGAAAAGGTAAGTAAAGTTTTTCACAAAATGAAAAAACTTATTGACCATAGGAAATCAAACATTGAGCCGTCTGGGCTCAAGGACCACGGGGAGTAGCTCCAAGCGCACACGTGAGCTCCTCATCGTAGCCACTTGCACCTCTTTCGCGGGCCTCGAATTAATGTTTAAAACCTAACAACTAGAATTATAATCAACATTACAAACTTATTGTCCCCTGGTACAACGATTTTTTCGGCACCGCGATCAGCAAAACTCGGCTAATTGTCTGGTCGTCAAGTTTGGTCGTCAACGCAAGCAATCCTACACGAGCGCGCGAAGTAAAATGTAGTCCATCCACCAGCTCATGGCGCTTTGTGTTGCTGCTGGCTGGTTTGTTCCCTTCCTCCACGTTCTAATGAAAGAGAAATTGAATGTGACCGATTTTGCAAAAAAAACTAAAAAAATAACAAACGGTGTCGAAAAAGATTGAATTCGATCAAATTTAAAATTAAATCAAATTAAAATCGATAAAACACGTCGATTTCATAAAAACCACAATCTAGGAACAAAAATAATTTTTTTCGGACACTCAATTTCTCTTTCATTAGAACGCGGAGGAAGGGAACAAACCAGCCAGAAGCATCACAAAGTGACACGAGCTGATGGATGGACTATACATGGCATGCGTAGGGCTGAGTGGACGACGGCGTTAGCGATGCGTGCGTTGACGACATTTACATAAGCCGAAAACTCACGTTCCGGACAGCACAGACACAATTTTACTGGCTCGGTTGTCGTTGTCGATGTCGAGCACCTGGAAGTTGTAGCTGTCGTGCGAATTGCACGGCAGTTCAGCCGTCTCTTTAAGTCCGTTGCAGCACAGAAACAGCGTTGTATTCTTGAAGTTGTCGCGGTAATTGATCAGTCTGCAAAGACAGCGTGTATACAAATGTGGTACCCTCTTTAGTGCACCCCTTCGTACGTATGCATGGTTAAAATTTTTAATTTTATTTTGACCCCCAATCGGCTGCTTGTACTTATACAATCGCCACCCTATAAAATGGTAGATCAAGATTGACTAATTATACGGAAATACACTCGTTTTGTGTGTGCTCAAGCATAGTCCCATACTTAAGCCTTAGGCTTCTATTTCAGGCTTAGGCTTAGGCTTGCGGTTAGGCTCAGACTTAGGCTCAGGCACCAGCCTGAATCAAGTAAAACACACAGCCACGACGAAAAACGGCTGTATCTCTCGTGGACGCGTACTCGGTCGGGTGGATTTCCGTATAATCAAGTCGTTCGTAGTGAATCTACGTGTTTTGACTTCTCTTCCATTCGATTTTTATTTTTGTCGTCAAAGACATGTCAGTATAACCTATTCAGATCTGTTACGGCAGAATTCTTGCTGACAAAGTTTGCTGACACCAGAGGTCGCAATCGGGCCGGGTTTGGCCGGCCCGGCCCGGCCCGAGCCCCCAAATCTCAGGCCCGGCCCGAACCACCAAATCTCAGGCCCGGCCCGGCCCGAATTTGTGGCTTAGATTTTAACCCAATTTTTGTCATCATTTTTTTGCGATTTTTTTAATCTGTTTTTTTGGTTGACAATTCATTGTTTTCCATGAAAAAGTCGTCAGATAGGCAATACTGATCACTTACTTGTCAAATCCGTCTGAAATTTTAGTATTTTTGACAAAAAATCCCTACTTTTTTTCAGTAAAATAAGTCACTTCAGAAGCGTCGCGGCCCGACCCTTCAAATCTCCGGCCCGGCCCGGCCCGAACCATAAGCCCAAAATCGCGGCCCGGCCCGATTGCGACCTCTGGCTGACACACACCAACTGCCGTACATTACTCGGCGGCAGACAGCAGTGTGTATAGTCCAGCCACCAGCTCATGAGACGACTTTTTTAAACCTTGCTTGGCCCGATCAAAAATGCTCTGGCTACACGTGTTTTCGCAAACAAAAGAAAGAGATTGGGTCGAGAGAGATGACAAGTTCCAGCTGGCTGACCTCAATTTGTTGCGTGCTTACGCGAACAGCAACATTGTTCAACACACAAATGTTTTGGGAGTCAAAAGGGAATTTACGCACCGAGGTGGATAGCGTGTTTGTTTTAAAAATACGTGTGTTTCTATTTCTTTCATTACCGAAATACGTGGAACCGGAACATTATTGGACCGCACAAGCCAACTTCAAAAAAGCCGTCTCATGAGCTCGTGGTTGGACTATACACAGAACATCCGAATGCCACGTTCCTATTCCATAGTTGATGTCGAACATACATGTATGTAAAACGTAGAACTCACTGCAGTTTCACCTTTCCCAGTCCCTCTTCATCTTTCTTCAACGAGCCCACATACGTCATTGCAGGCACTTTTTCGGAGAGCACCTGTGTGGGAGTGTTACCGCGTGAGAAGAAAAGATCGAATTTTCTGGCATGATTTATTTTTTGCATTATAGGGTTCGGCGATGACTTGACCCGAAATATCCGATTTAACGTAGGTTATGTACACGTACATGTTTTTTTTCTTAGTCATACTCTGACAATTCTTTTGGGAGAAACTTTTCAAACGCGTTGCCTGAGCCGTAAAGCGCACGATGCGTGCACTGGCTATAGCGGTCACGTGACTTCTGTAGCCAGTGCACGCATAATGTGCTTTACGGATCAGGCAACGCGGTTGAAAAGTTTCTCCCAAAAGAATTGTCAGAGGACATTTTATTAGTCATAGAGTAATTGAAATTGCAGCGCTTTTCTCCGTATCCATGTCTATATTCCTACGTATCTGAATCTGACCAATTTACAGGACTAATTATGCGCAGTACTGACTTTTTTCAAATTATCATTTTCCAACAGAGGACAGTCTCGTGCACGCGAGTGCATGCGGCATGCACAACCGGATGCACGTGCAAACTCAGTGACACAAATGTGCATGAAAAACATAAATTGATCGATTTGGGGGCAAAGGGGCCCCAAAAAAGGAAAATTCGCGCACGCGCGAAACTTAATACGTTACAAATACAGAAATTGCTAATTGCTACCCGGGGGCCCATAGCCGGCCAAATGCAGATATGTACCGTAACCGCACTCAAAAAATCTGCATTTGTCATAATTCTAATGCACGCGGACATACATGACACCCTGTAATTTCAATTCTTATTTCTGCATTTTTGGACAAATCTACATCCTATCTCCAACACTATGCGCCCCCTGGGCCCTCTGGGCCCCCAGGCAGCTATGGCCTCTGGCAAGATCTCAAGGAATGTTTGACCTGTGTTCCTTTCTAGGGTTCAACAACACCGGCCACGACCGGAGGCGATCGCGCAAGAACGCAGTTGCGCCGCGCAGGCTGGTCAGCTAAGGCAAGGCTGACCCAGCCTTCCGTCGCTGAGAAGGGTAAGGTGTTGGGGAGCAGAAGTTAACGTGTCATCAGGAGTGTCGTCGTTGTAGCCACTTGGTCGTGCGTTATTGGACAGAAATTTATATACAGGTGGTTCCCAAATTGCCACGAAAGTTAAACAGCGTGGCACTATCGGTGACTTTTTGCGCTGCTTCAACCGCGCATTCGCAAACACGAGCGTTTTGCCACTGATGTCTTGGTGAAAAATGAGGATTTAAGAATATTTCCACGACCGTAAACCAACCGTGTAGACGACATTCATTTTGACGACCGTGTTGTTGAAGTTCATGTCGGCCGGTTTGCACCCTCCCGACAACACATCGATTTTCCACATATATTCACCGGTTTTGACATTCTCGATGTATTTCATGTCGGAATTCGCAAGTTTGACTGTCTAGAATGAGAAAAATACCAACATAATAATGCTCAAATAAATATTTTTAATGTCTCCTAAGCATTCCACGACTGGCTGGTTATGTGACACACACAGTGCTGAAGCGTAGGCGGGACAACTTTGACCATTGCACAGCGCTGGGCCGGTGCAAGCGTAAGCCTAAGCCTAACCACATGCCTAATCATAAGCCTAACCCAAAGCATGAGCCTATCCCTCACAACAAACGCAACACTGGATTGTGGGTAGAGTACCGTGCCTTGAAAGGATGAGGATAAGTCAATGTTCGTAACATACCCCAAGCGCGTTGACAGTGTACTGCATATTGGGCATGTTCTGTGCAGTCACATTCACTGGACAGTTCATTGTGTTGATGAAATTCAACTGGCCCGTGCCCTCGTTTGGCAGCACTGGCAGGGTTGGCTAAATCAATTATTTTTTTTTGTAAAATTGTCGATTTCTAAAAATTTCAAATACCAACATTGACGATGAATTGGATTATTGCAGCGACAAAGAACGCGGACGCCGCCACAAAACCGCCAACACACATTCGACGCAGCGGGCTAAAATTGCAAAGTGATTTTTTTTAAAAAAGCAATTTTTTCACAAAAAGAATATAAAAATCTTTATTTTGAGTTGAACAAAGACAACTAACGTCGGCTCGATTTTAATGAAACGGAAGAATGGATAGACGAGACCTTGGAAGATTGGAATGAAGACGAGAATGAGAATTGGGTTGATCGCCTGTAAGACAATGATATGGTGCCGTATGAGGTTGAATACCTCTAAAGTTATTCACAAATATTATGTTCTTCTTTTGAATACCTGAATCAACGACGGAGGCATAATCCATCCGGCGACAGTGTAGTCCATTTCGGTCGTTTGCAGCACCCAACGAGAACCCTGATCATTCAATCAACCAATCAATTTATCAAAACAGTCGATCCTCTGTGTAGTGAATTGATCGCGACATGGCGTTTGTTCACTATGTTGAATATTCATTGTGTTTTAATTTTCAGTACGAAACGAATGAATCACTCAGGCGGCGAACTCGTTCACTGTAATTACAGAGCGTTTCACTGTGATGGAGGTTTGTCAGTTTGCGACCACCAAACAATGTTCCTGAGAGGGCTCGAACCTGCGACTCCCTCCCAACCGGTCAGGCGCTCTACCAACAGGGTTCCTCTATAACGTTACGCTGCAGGGACTGTACCACATGCGGACAGCGCATAGTATTCTCGGGTTCGTAATACGCGGTTTGTGTCTATCTATTCGCCAGACCACAGGTTCACTATGGGGAGGGACGATTGAATGTAGGTGTACATACTGTACCTGTTGATCGAAAAGCGTCCAGAAGACAGGCAACGGGATGAACATGACCAACACTCGCAACAGACTCTTTACGTCTTCGATGAATTGAGCCTGTGAAACATCGGTTTTTTATAGGCACTAACACAACAACAATTACGGTATGCAGAGGTACAAGGTAAGGTACTAGGTATACCTTGTGACACTTCTCCCTCGTGCATCGGTCGTCGTATTCGCAACTGTGATTGTCCATATAGTGGTCGAGCCAGTGGTCACGTTTGATCTCGAAGTAGCGCCTATTTTTCAGCGCCGTCTGTCAACAAAACAACAACGCAGTGCTTCGAATTATACATAGGTCACTAACAATGATAGGCTTGTGGGTATCGACTTGCGAATAACGTAAGTCAAGACCAGAGCATCAGCGCAGAAACCTCAAGCCTGATTGCAATCCTGAGCGTCGGTCCAGGCCTGATACACGCCCAAGCCCAAACTAGGCACTAACTGCCCACGCCATAGGGCCAATAGTGACCAAATTATTGTGACCAAGGCAACCCGCTAACCGAGATCGCTCTGAACACTTCAGCGATGATGTTTTCTTTCGGCGGGATCTTGCGGTAACCGAACAGGCTGCCGACCACGAAACAGACTGTAATTTTGCGCTTTTTTCAGCTGGTCAGTATTTTCGAAACAATTGAGCGACAGGCTGAGAGTGGGCATGCAAACAACTGCAACTCACCGACAGCCAAGATCATCAGAACGGCCGGTATGCCAAATGCGAGCGGATAGCAAGTGTCCTGTCCGGCGCAGCGTTGTACTGAAACAATGGATATACATAGGTACCTATATATATTATTATTTTGGCTTATTCTAATGTAGTCTACGTCACGGCGCACATTTTGTGCTAACGCAGCTGAGTGTCTGTGGTCGTCCAATTCATTCGTCGCGCTATCCAAGTGCATGCACAGTATAGTCCATCCATCAGCTCGTGACACTTTTTGTCAGCTGAAAAGCTTGACAGGATCCAGTGCTGTTCCGGTTCCGGTTGGCTTACGAAAAAAGAAAAGAAAGAGAAATCGGTTTTTATTTTATTTTTGTGTGCCGTTTTCTCTGACATTGCCTTGCGGAGGAACAATTTTTTCACCACGGAACCTGAACCTCCCAAACGAAAGTGCCATGAGCTGATGGACGGACTATACATATGTATACTGCACATGATTTTAGGCTGCATTGACGATCAGCGTTAACGATATGCGTTGATCACACGAATATAAGCCATGGTTGAGGTCGCTTGTGTTTGCCGTTTGGTTGTTGGGCTTGAGATCAACTTATATGCTGGCAAAAACAAGCAACATTTTATACCAATCGCACATAAAATGACCTTGCTTCCACCACCATGCCCAAGTTTGACACAAAATAAATTCACACCGGAATCTGCTGAAAAAAATGTAACCTTGCAACATCGGCGACAGAATGATCGAGAGAAGACTGCCAGAATTGATTGCGAAATAGAAGAACGAGAAGTATGGTTCAATTAATCCCTCCTGAAATGGTGAATCTGTTTCTTCTACCATTGGGGCCGGCATTTGGGGCCCGATCAATTCGGGCCTGATCACACAATTACTTTCATCAGGGTCGGTGAGTGCAGCCCAAGCTAACCTTGAAAGTGAACCCTCCGAAACGGCCCCAACAACCGGACCACAATTGCAGGAGAATAGTTTTTGTCAACAAAAACTCTAGTTATTCTACGACATGTCGTTGATATCTTCTACCTTTTTCATTATGATCACATGATCAAGTCCGCCATCATAAGGAAGGTTCACTGTGGTGACGTATAGTTCAAAAAACGTCAGTTGGAGAATCAACGACAGATTACTTTCTGGTGTCCAGTGGTCACTATAAAGAGGTGACACTGTAGGCAATACCTGTCCCCGTTTGAACTGGTCGGCTCCGAAGGGCGCCACACACGGTTTGATACCACCCGTGCCGATGCCGATAATGAACAGGCCAATCAGATCGAGCCAGCTGAAATGAGAAATATTATGTTGCCAGACCGCATACACATGTAACTTTTGAAAAACTAACAGAATATTAGTGCCACTGGCATCAACAATTTGAAAAACCGAATCCATTTTAAACTCACGGATGCACCCCAGCGGCGGTTATGTAGGAGGCAGCGGCCAGAATAATGCTGCCCGCTGCGTACAACATCGAAATCCACAGAATCACGCTGAAAAATGTAACAATGTTGTGGTTGGAGCTAATTCAGACCAGTGTAAACGTTGTTCCCCCAGCATCAAATGAACAACTTTTACGCTGATCGAAAATGGTGCTTCAATTCAATCACACATCGAACCAAAATTTGTCCTCGTGTCTTCAAACTCAAAATAGACAGTAATCCGGCAGTGGATGGCTGTAAGCCTATAATTACAAAAAAAGACGTGCGCGACCAGCAAAGCAGATCTCTGATCCGCGATCGCCTTGGGCTACCAGCGGATAGAAAACCAATAAAAACATTTATAAATATTTATACAAAAAATATTTTTCCCAAAAATGCAGAAACATAACCACCAACTTGAACTTTCCCACGTATCCATCGGCGGCGATTGCGCCCAAAATCGGCGAGAAGTACGCGACAACGGTGAACAAATGGTAGAGAACGGTGGCATTGTTGTCGGAGAAACCCAGTTTGACCAGATACATAAACAACACGGCTGCAATGGCGGGTTAGCTGATGTTTCACAATGCTGTTTTAAGTTGTCGTGAATTTGACGTGAATTTCTACTATTGACACAGACTCGTTGTAGTAACATTATCGCGACCGGCAATTTTCTGTGACCATAAACAATATCCGCTGAGCTTAAAGCGGCCCCGCCGCTATTGTTTTTTTGGTTTTCGACCTCGCTTTTTTCACTTATATCGTTTGTTGGCATCGAGATCAAGAACATTAGTTTTGACGAACTTCACGAAAATGGCTATTACCCACCGAAATCGATCCGCCAAGATGGTCTATCGGGAACAAAACTGTCCGATATTGATGCACTTTTGCACATGATCATCAGGAATGACAAGAGAAATTCAAAATCACTGGGGCGTGATATAGGCGGCGGGTTACGGTAGCCCGATAAAACATTAGCTCTTTTGTAAATAACAAATGTTTTGTCAACCTACCGTAACGCGCCGCCTATACCACACCTCTGTGATTTGAATTTTGCTTTGGAAATCCTGATTTCCATGCACACATAGTGCATCAATATTGGGATAATTTGTTCCCGTGCGGCCATGTTGGTTGATCGATTTCGGTGGGTAAACGTCAGTTTGGTGAAGTTCTTGAAGGTTAATGTTCTTCATCTCAGTGCCAACTAACGATTAATATAAAAAAACCGAGGTCCAAAACCCAAAAAACAATAGCGGCAGGCCCCCTTTAACGACCGATTCAAATCGGGGACTCAAATTGCATTATGAAAAATAATGGAGGTTCCACTCTAAAGAGTCTCACTATAAAGAGCGTACACTGTATACACCGAAGACAGTGAGATGCGTATAATATTATATTATACGCACTGGAAATGACTTTTGTCCGGTGCCTAACTTGACGATTGTGAAAGGATCGGATCGTCCTTCGTCATTGATTTGTTAAAACTGATGCAATTTGTCCTACCAGCCCGAAACCATGACCAGTGCGAGGTCACGACTATAACGGCGGTGACAAAAATACAAAGCGCGCGCTCTGGCGATTGGTAAAAAAGGTGCACTGGCGCCACAAACTTTGACCAGCGTAAAAATTGTTCATTTTGAGTTCTCCTGTTATCACGGCCTTCGATGCCGGCTCAAGTGCCACCAACGAAAGAATAAACAAGACAATGCCATCCCCGAACCTCGCATGCCATAGAAATTAAATCTTTCGCAGAATTCATTGCCGACGATGCAGAAGACAGACTTTGGCCACTGCCTCCACGCCTTGAGCATTCCCTGAAACAGCAAGGTGACGATCTAGTTTTTCCAGCACTGGCCTGGTTTGCGATAAATCAAACGTGGTGATCAGACCGAACAGGATCGGAGCTGCCATAATCGAGTTTCTGTGAACCTTTTGGCTGCCTTCACAATGCATGCGAGTTAGCGATTTTGTGAGTTTGCGATTTTGCGAGTTGCGAGTTTGCGAGCCTGAATTTCGACTCGCATTTGTGTTCACAATGGAAATTCACAACTCGCATGCGAGCTCGCAAACTCGCAGCTCGCAAAATCTCAAACTCGCAACTCGCAAACTCGCATTCGTGTTCACAATGCACGCGCGCGAGTCGGTTATCGCAGGATCTTCTCATCCAATACTTCAGAACTTCTAGTCATTTCCTTTCAAATCAATGAATTTAACTTGTGTGCAAAACAAACATTCCGCTTGAACATCATTTCCCTTCAGATTAACTAACTTGCACGTTTTTTGTGTTGACAGGAGAATGATATAGTTATGGATAAAGACAGCAAACTTGTAGCGACAAAACACTTTGTAACAACAATTAAAATTGACTAGGTTCAATTTTAGAAATCAAGCTCATCGAAATAATTATGTTTTCTTGCTAAGGAAAGCACGCGCGCAGCAAACTCGCGTCCAAAATTAGAACCAATCCTAATCGGCCTTTTGCGAGTTTGCGAGCCGAAAACTCGCAAAATCGCAAACTCGCATTTTGCATTGTGAACACCATTGCGAGCCGCGCTGGCTCGCAAACTCGCATGCATTGTGAAGGCAGCCTTATTTATGTCCATGATCAGTGATCTACTTGGTCCGAGCAAGAAAACTATGGCTGGCTGGAGGGGTCCGGCGCAAGAAAGCTATGTACCCAGCTAGTCGGTAACCCCGATTTGGGAATATTGGTCCAGAAGTCAAAAACAGTGCTATAAAAATTGGTCAAAATTATGCTAAAATAAGCCTTTAAAGGCGTACTATTGTCCACGTGTAAAAAAATTTTGAGCGAATTTGACCATTTTGGCGCATGAAATGGTCATTTGGCACAAAAATCAACACTTTTTTCTGACTTGATGACCGGAGCAAGAAAGCTACTGTGGGTATATAGCTAGCCAGCCAGTTTGTTGGTATGGGTTTACCTAGCAGTTGGGGGCTTTACGGTACGGGCGCATATACCCCCAACTTATGTATACATCACTGTCCATGATTGGTTTCGACAAGCGTAAAGGTTGTTCACGAATCGAATACCTGCGGCTGAAGAACTTCACGCTGGTGAAAACTAGCGGCAGCAAATGGTCTTCTTGAAGTATTCTTATAATATTGAACAAGGTCACGTGACCAAGACAGATCCATTACGATCCAATCACCAAGTTTGAAACCACTAAAAATGTTAGTGAGACAAGGAGTAAAAGACACAAACATGTGCATAGCACGTAATGCAACTCACAATTCGTTCATTCCGATTCGCTCCTTCGTCGCTGCTGCTCGTGTCTCCCCCGCTCGCATCGACTGAAACATCATTATGAATTGTTATACGTTTTGTATGTATAATGCATGCATTTTGTGAGAAATTATACACATATCAGGTTACTCATTTTTTAACTGTGAACGAAAATGTCAAAGGCACTGAGAATGCCGATCAATCCCGCTCTCTCCTAATAACCATTAATGGGGAATTATTAGGAAATTTTCCTTGGGGGTTTACTAGGAATACAAAAATTTTCGGACACGTTATGAAACATAACTCATATTCTGATGGCTTATTTCCAGCTAATTCGCCATATAACAGGAGCGAACTCAAAGGAAACAATGTAAACTCTGCCCAAAAACGAGTTATGCATGTTTTTTGCACGTGGCTCAGTAAAATCTGGCATCCATCCTGACAAGTTTCTTCATTAACCACATGTTAATTCTGCATCAATGTTTTCGAATAATCTCCCTTTGAGGGTTATTCGGAAATTTTTCAATCAATCCCCCGCTGGGGGGTTATTCGGAGGATTAATCAGCATTCTGCGGCACAAAATTTACCATTTTCTACCAGATTCTGAGTCTTCTCGTTGTCCATGGTTTGGGTGAAGCCTGCACGGTGCAGGTTCTTATTCGATGCGAACTTTAGAGGTGTTTCGTTAAAATTCTTCTTTGAAAAATATGAAGAAGCAGCTGACTATAGTTAGATCATTATTCCGATTGCTGAAACGACTATGTACAGCTATTATCAGCGAGTTTTTGTCTGCTTTATTACATCATTGTTGCTGACTGCACTGATAACACTGCCTACAGTACAACATGAAGCAGTCGCCATAGTGGTCGCTCATGTTTGGTGTTGTAAATTACGCACTGCATCCATTCCCAACCCAAGTGGGCGTTAGTTTCACCTTTCTTTTCGCTGTTTTTACTGGCCACCAACAAAGCGAAAAATGCTATATCGTTATCAGCAACTGCAGATGTTATATGTAGGTCCGGTGCTTATTGTTGGGAGAGCCAAACCTTGTTTGAATGATGAACAAAACGAACAAAAAATTGTGTCAACATGGCAGGGTCCAGCTTGACACATTGCTACTGTACCTGCGAAGACAAAAGTCAGCGTGCATACAGTACCGGGTCCAATTCTAGGCTGAAAGTTGAAGTCGCGTGCACGCGCGTGCGAAACAGTGCAAAGTATAGGCAAAAGTCGAAGTAACTTCGCGTGCACGCGAGGTTTTGCGCGTGCGCTGGCGTGCGCTCCCTATGTTTTAGCACTAGGAAGTCGCCTGCACGCGCGTGCACGCGACTTCAACTTTCAGCCTAGAATTGCACCCGGAACTGTACTTATACGTATACTTTGTAACATAGAAACGTGTGGGTACCCAATTAAAACTTTGCCCACCATTTTCTTATCAGATGAGCGTCATAGGACGCGGGTACGCAAAAGCAAGACAATCATAGCCGGTAACCCCGTGCAAAAAACGACAAAGATACCTATGTACATATCTAAACACTGCTTCGGGTTTTTGATGAAGTTATTTGCAGAACCTGTATCCATGTAACTTTAAGATGCTTCTTTCAGGTGTTTGACCTAAGGTGTATACAGTCAACCATCTTTATAGTAGTTATGATAGTGTTAGTGACAACGCAAATTTGGTTTCTGATCTGGCATTAACGTCGCATGACACTCTAGATAGTGTGTTACACAGGGACAGAAAATGGCCGGGTCATTATTGCGTCACTATAAAGAGGGCGGGCTGTTCGTGCCGAGCCTAATTTTAAGATGGTTGTTTCTGTTGCCTGACCTCAATGTTCTTGTGCATACCCATAGTTCCGTTTCAAGAAGTACAGCCTTGACGTCAAACAATTTGTTTATCGCCGTCACGAGCCTTTCCAGTTCATCTACACCCGTTCTGGTGAACTTGCGTATAGCGATTTTTGCGCGCTCAATAGCACAAAAGCAGCAGTTGATACTGATAACAATCAGGATGCTTACATCAGAGGACCAAACTTTGTAAAAATGAGAATAAAAAAAATGCAAAAATTGGAAAAATGATACTCAACCTCCATTCAGGGGTTCATATAACGACCGGTCGGTTCTGTCCCTCAGTCTCAACCACTCCATGGTAATCGATGGGTGTTGGTCCAGATCATGTCATCGTTGTTCGGTGCCCTCTGTCGCCGGTGTGCGGCTCCTAGAGCCAGCCAAGTAGTGTCATTTAAACGTCATTTTGTTGAATTGATTTCGTTCATTTTCGTCAAAACACTGTTCGAAAAGTGTGCATAGCTAAATTCCACAAAAATGCAACCACACACGCAGGCAACGCGGAGAGCGAAAAAGTTCGTGTGCAGTGCAACACCACACTCAGGTATTGAAAAAACTCGTTGTTCACAGGAAGAATTCTGTTGGCAAAAATATGAAAAAATAGCGGCGCACACACTGTCACACACACGCAAAAAAATTCTACAATAATAACGAAAGCGTTCGGCGTGACATGCGGTTGTGACAAACTATAGTTTCAAATGTGCAAAAGTCGTCACCATTTTATTGTCTTTCGTGTCAGGGCAGAAGCACTACTTTACCATGACAAGCGCCCAGCATCAGATTGCTGCTTTTCTCCAATATATTACGAGGTTACAGAAACTCAATCATTGTTCCAATTTGTATTAACCGTTCTGTGAAAAACATTATGAAAGTTTGGTGACGTTCGACGGTCTTTTAGCCATTCACATCTGAGATTGAAAAGAGTGGAATTTTTCCGTCATGGACCAATGTTGTTTGGAGCCGACAAAAGGACCCTAAAGTCACGGCATTTTGTTCATTTTATGATCGGCACCTACGACCTACTGTAAACAACAGTGAAACACACCGTGATCAGCTCGTGTGTAAGATGCTGTGCGCTTCGGCACAAATATAATAAAGCACTATGTACGTGTAACATAGCGCTCAAAATCCTACTTCAAACGCGCACAAATCAGTATTTTATTCTGTCCTCCAGCACGTGTGACAGGCCAGCGGCACAATTTTGATAATCATCACAAACGCACAGCACTCGAACAGTGTGCATTTCTCCAATAAGTTTTCTATAATGAGCCCTCTTTGATCGGGACCCGCTCATTTTGGTGTCACCATGAAGAATATCCACAAAACAGAGTGGTGATTACGAGGTTAACGGGCGATCTATTTGAGGGACTTGAGGGATGCTCACTAGGGTCCCAGTTTAAAGAGTGTCACTACAAAGAGGGAAAACTGTATATGCATCAACTCAGTCAAAATATTTGCGGGCTTGTGCCCTAGTTGTGCGTCAAATACTGCGACGTTGCATTGAAGCGCGCGTCGTCTTTGATCACTTTCTGCACCGCGGCCAGAAAATCGGTCTCGGTGGCACGGCCGCGGTTTGCGCGTATCGCGAACATGCCCGCCTCCGTGCACACACTGCGAATGTCGGCGCCTGTATGGTTGGTTGATGTTCCACAATAATGGCACGTATCAAAACACAACGGTGATTGGTCTTGCGTTGATTGCGACATATCGCGTGACTTTTTGCATGAGATCCTTTGTGTACATTTCGATATTAGCTGATGCCATGAATTTATTTCCATGCAGCTGGCAGCTGTATTTGTATATAGAGGTGATGAACAATTTTTACGCTGGTCGAAACTGGTGGCGTCAGTAGAAATATCGAAATACAGTTCATGCAAAATCTCACTTGATCACGGCAGGCCGCCGTCCCGGACCAAGTTTGATAGCCATATGTTGAGTAACGATATACATTCGATGGGCATGATAACACGGGTGGTGTCTGTCAAGCGCATCCTATTGCATTCACTTTGCGTGGAGCTAATCATGTCATTATGCAGGGCCTGAATCAATACAACCATCAACAAAAACATCATATTATGAACCATTTCCTGGCAAAATAAAAAATAATTATTTTTCTCTACCAGTCGAATTTGGACAGAGCCGTGCCAGTAGATCGTAGCGAATACCGGGCTCAACACTCATGTGACGTGTGTGAATCTTGAAGATGCTCGTTCGACCCTGATTTGGCAAAGAGACAAGTATAAGTGCGTGAAACATTATGTAGACCCTGAATCATCAAGGCGGCCAAATCAGCAACGTACGGCATCATCGGGCAAGGCGAACTCGATGCGTCTATCAATACGACCGGGTCGCACCAACGCCGGGTCGAGCATGTCGGGACGGTTCGTCGCCATAATCACCTATGTTTATATACATGAAGGTTTGTGGAGTCTGATCACCTATGTTTATATACATGAATGTTTGTGGGGTCATGGTCCAACAAGTGACCATCTGGTGCATTTGCACTGAGGACGACCTGACGCTCGTTAGTGCGAAAGCAGGACAACACGGGAAATCAGAAGAACACAGGCTGCAAAATCCAACAACTAAAAAAATGCGCGAGATCAGGTCTGATCAGACACGCATTGCAGTTTTAGATTTCAGTACGGTATGTGTACACACGTTTCCATCTTGTTTTTATGCCCCTCGCATCATATCGGGCTTACATGACATCTGTGGCCCAATGCAATCTCCCAGTCAGATCACCTTTATATTGCCACGTGGATCGAATCCGTCCAATTGTACGATCAATTCCAGCATTGTCCGTTGTACGTCCTCGCGTTCGTCGGATGCACGTTCGCCGCCTTGCAAAATCAGGGTAAGCTTGGGGTCAGAAATCTCAAATTTGAAAAAAAATTTTTTGCCGAACCGATGCTGTCGATTTCGTCGAAGAATATGATCGATGATTTCTTGCTGCGCGCCAGTTTGAATATCTCGCGCATCATGTGCGCGCCCTTGAAAATCAGGGTCAATGTTATTCCTTTCAGCGCTTTATACAATAATATGTTTCAGGTCTCGATGGTGATGGGAACACAGTTCCATTATTCATACATGATCGGGACTCGTTATTTTCGGTCACTATGACAAGCAGTCGGTCATTAAATTGGTTAACGGCGGATTTGAGAGAAAATATCGTTCAAAAATTTCCATAGGGTTAATGGATTACACCGTGGACAATTGGTTATAAATAAGTGAAAAAAATTTATGTCGCGCGTTTTATAACAACGAGGTTTGCTTTGACGATGCCATTTCACTGTAAAAGTTTGCACTAAACAAATATAAGCCCAGTCCAAGCCGAACCTCTCCCAAATATCGATGCACCAATTCGCTGCCAATCACGCGAATGAAGCACGCGTTTGTGTGATTGGCCACTGCACGTGCGCACAACGTCTTGCCCGTACCGGGTGGCCCAAATAGTAGCACACCTTTGGGCGCCTCGATGCCGAGCTTGACGAAACGTTCCGGCTGAAGATTGTTTTAGGGACGTTGTAAAACTGGTCCACAAGGGCCTGGTACAACGATAATGTGACTTTGTCGGGAACAACAACCAAATTTGAAAAAATATCTTGTAAAGGGTACGCCATAAATCATAAAACAAAACCAACCTGTAACAGTGACATTTCGATGACTTCTCTCAATTTAGCGATTTCGTCCGCGTATCCGCCGATTTGCTCATAGGTCACGTCCGGCTTGTCTTCAACCTGTGGGTGGGGAAGTGGCTTAGGGTGACCCAAAAGTAATGATGTGCGATTAATTTGCCTAAAAATCCACCCAAAGGCCGCCCACCGAGCACCTGTCAACGAGAGATAGAGAAGTTGTTCGACTTGGGTGTGAGTTTCATTCGATTCAGGCTGAAGCCTAAGCCCAAGCCTAAGCCTAAATGGCAAGCCTAAGCCTGAAAAATAATCCTAAGCTTATGCTAGAAGAATGGGTGGATTTTTGAGCAAATTAATCAAACTTTGAGTAATATTCAACAATTTATGTAAATGCAAAATGTTTCACACACCTCCATGGCGGCGACAAGTGGGTCGAGTTTGGTGGGTAGCGGTAGGGCGATCTTGTGTGGCTTTGAGGTCAATCTGGACAAATAATCAGCTATTTTATTGAGTTTTTTTAAATGAAATAACTTAATTTCCTTGAAAAAACAGGGCGTTCCCCAACCCGACGCGTGTGCCCTCCTTTATGTCCTCTGGGTTCACAGATCGAAGCAACGTCACACAGTATTTGGACGGTTTCACCTCAACCACGTACCACGTCTCGTCCTTTTTCGGGCCTGAACGGCAGAAAATTAAGCACCAAAGACTTGGCATTGAAAGCTAAACAATGTGGACGGCATCAACCTTGGTTGATAGGATAGGTTTCGACATGGTCGGTCTAGCTCTTTGAATGCGCAAGCGCAGTATGGTTTTTTAGATTTACCGGTGCCACTAACTTTATTTTGATGACCAACAGCGTAAAAGTTGTTCCCACTCAGCTGAGAAGCATCTCACACATAAGATAACGGCTGCACAATTAGTTTTTGTGAATGATTGATTGACGAAACGATCTGAAAAGCAGCATTCGAGCAAGTTGAGTCAAGATCAGTCACGACGGCTGAAAATTTTGAGTGTATTTGGCCAGGCCTCTGTAACACGAGTTTCGTTTTGTTTTAAAGGCCTTTGTTGTGCGAGCACAAACCACGCTCTCGGGAAGACTGTTCCAGAGATCAGTATCCGGACAAGGTCGCATCCACGCCATATGTGGTGTGTGGCGTGCGTGGCTCTTGTGTGCCCATTGGGCTGACCAAACATGCACATAATATGTTGACAATGCATGTCGAAAAGGAGATTCGGACGAAATTTATGAAATATAACATACGGTGGAATTTTCGAAACGGTGTAAAGGTCACCGCATTTCCGCATTTCGAGTATGATAAAAGCACGATCACCTAGGTCTGACACAAGCATGTCACCTGAGGATCAAACCGTATTTTACCACTCATTTTGAATTTTGATACTCATTATTTCATTCAGACTCAGAAGGGGGTTGAAACGAGCAATAAAGCTAAAATTATTAACAACATCAAATAATTTCACGCTGTATTTAAAAATTCACAGAAACAGGAAGGAATATAAATAAAAAATACAAAGCAAGCATGTTTAACAGAGACATGAAATTCCACCTTATCATAAAGTGAAAACAACGGGACATTATTTCACTAATCTGCACATCATATATTGCTTGGGTTACAAATTAACGAAGTTAACGGTAGGAAAAATAAGCAAACAACAGAAAAGTCGAAAATACGAACATAAGAATATAGATGAAACAAACAGCAGTAAAAATGATCAAAAAAGAAAACAATAAAAAGGAAAGCTGGGTACCGTACGAAACTAAATTATGCTCAGTTTTTATGAATATACATAGCAAGCAAATGAAAGTTGACAAAGACAAAGTGTTGATCACAGCAATCTGTAGTCTTTGCTCCAACATGGCAACATATTCGTAGCTTTTTTTCTACTAACAACTGGACTAACGAGCGGTTGCTGCTGGTATCGGATGTTCTTCTTTCGTTTCTCTGCCCTTTCAACACGTTTCAACCTGCGACAGGAAATCTAGACAGCAGGCTGCAATGAGATACTGATTAAAATGATACTAAATTTGGTAAAACATCAGTGAATCAGACTGTCACTGCATATCATGCACTGCTGGGGCAGGGTGCACGCTGTTTCTTGATGTTTCACTGATCATAAAATTAGGTCAGTAACACAACTTTGCTGATAGAAGCGACAAGCAGGACTCACTCTTCGGCCATTAGTTGTAGTCCGAATTTGATTCGCTTGCAGCTTTTCGTCTCACACTCAACCGGCACTTTTCTCCACTTGTAGTACTTGCCGACTGTGTGCTGTAAACAATTGTCGAGCACAATTACAAACAGTAGTGTGAACATCGATATACCAAAAATGCTTCTGCCTTTGCAATCTGACCTTTTGCGCGGGACCGGTCGCGTCTTCTTCGCTGATGCTGCCACTTTGATTCAGTATCCGTTCAGCTAACGCAACGTCTCGTTCCTTTAAACCGAACAAACGCTCTCCGGCTTTCAACTCAGCAACTTGTGCGCGAAAATGAGCAAATGCTCTGGCCAGTCGCAGCTGCTTCTGAACAATAACTGAAAGTCTGTAATTATTTCCTTCATACTTTATCACTCACCTTTTTCATTCGATTCTTTCTGTGAACTTCATGATGAACCAGTCGTTTCTGTTCAGCGTCCCCTTTGTGTTTCAGCGCGAATTTCATTTTTGCGTGAGTGCGCGTTGCTTGTCCTGCAGTTGACAACATTCCATTGTTGCATTTCACCTTATTTGCAACGAAGCCTTTCTGAAAGTCATGAACAACTAACGCCTGGCACTTTTTGGTGAAGATTTGCTGCTCTCTTGTATTGCCCGTTCAAATGCACGCCGCAGTTTCAAATTCTGTTTGGAGTACCTGAGCTGTGATTATTTCTTCATTTTCAACAGGATGGAAATTTGCAGAACAAGGCAAAACACTGACGTAGTGGTGAGGTCAATACTCGTTTGATAATCATGTGCGCAGTTGGAATACAATGTAGTAAACGACATTTTGACCCTTGTATGTAGTTCGAGGTGAGCTTGGACAAATAATCTTGGTCAAGCTTGATTCCTTAAAGGTATATGCTTTTGTGGTGCCAAAACTTGAAGGTACACATGTATGGGTCACATGTGATGCACATTGTAGAACAATAATTGAATAAAAAGCAATTAAATGTTGCACTTTGTATTTGTTTTATTTTAATCCGAGATAACAGGTCCATGAAATGATAATTTTTTCCTAAGTAGCACAATATCTTGAAAATTGGTCGTCAACAAGTTTTGCAACATCTTTTGCTACAAAAAATCGAAGAATTGAAGACTTGCAAAACCAATCAATCAATGAAAAACGAAGGATCTCTGCAACAATAATGCGAAATTCTGTGCATAAATCTGAAGAACATGGAAAAGCAAATAAGAATAGAATAGAGAAAAATATGAAGAGTATGGAGAAATAAATGTGAAACTAACTCAAACAGCAAATATCTAGAGATTCATCCAAGGCAGAGCCTTTATGGTTGCCGTGTTCATGTCACCGTAATCGTAGGTGACCTTTTCTTTGGCCTTGATTACACGGTTGGCAATCAGCACAATTGCTGGCTGCTTATCAATAATGACCACAACGGCGTCCGTGTTTGGATCAGTGCGTGCGTGCGCAACCAGCCTGCCTTTGCTGCTGCTTTCGGCCGTTGCATCGATCCTGAATCAACTTTCAACATTGAGCTTTTATTGTTCAACAGTGCATTCGGCTCTGCTGGCATCGTGGTTCGGGAGTTGGTTTGACTTGACTCTGACTTTGCCTCACATGAAATACAACAACTATCCGTAAAACATCAGCCAACTGGTCGTATCCACAGCACGCGCGTGTGCTGTGCGGCCAGTGACCAATTAGCCGGCTGATGCTTCATAGTAGTGTGTGATGACTAGATGTTTTGATCCTGGCACAATGTATGTACATTGATCAGCACGTGTCACCCACCCCTGCCTCCGATTGTTGTACGTGAATTCCAATACGTATGAACCATATCGCTCTGGTTCCTTGTCGTACATTTGTTGTCGTGACTGGAGCACGGCTCCTTTGATCAGCTCTCCTTTGTACCGAATCACGAACTCGCCCCGTTCGAAGCTCTTTGCAGCCACGCAGAACCGACCGACCGCCGTCCCGGTGTGCACAACATGCAGCCCATCCTCGTTGTCGAGTGCACCAGGGTCGACAGACTGAAACAGGTTGAATGGCATGGGATGGTCAAGCCAATTGATCACACGGGAGCAATTCTTGCAGAGTGAGCCTCTGCGCAATCAAACACCCTGTATAATGGGAGCTTTTCAGCGATTTCTTTTGTTCTGAATCTGTCGTTACTATACTCCGCGCGGAATATTGCTAATAATCGCAGCAAAGGCCAAACCTGACAAACCGGAACACGATCGTCAAGTTTGCCACCAAAGCTGATGAAACATCCAAACCAACCAAATGTTGACGATGCACCATTGGGCCACCAACTGACGTGCACAGCGGGCAGATGGCAAGCCGGTCCGGTTCCAGCCTGCAGCCCACCGTGGTGAAGATCTTGAGAAACGTGGCTTTGTTGCCGATTCGATTGCCCTTGGTGTGTTCTGATGTGTACTGGCGCCAGAGCTGCAAAAATGGACATGAGCAAGGCCCATCCGGTCTCATCATCAGGTTTGAACTCGATAAATTCAAGCAAATTGTTCGCTAGTACGTACTTTTTCAAAACTGGTTGATGCAGCCAGATAGACATGGGGCGGCTTGCGTTGACACCGTTTGACTCTGCTTGTGTACTTGCGGGCCCGAATCCAGTGCACCGCCGTGGTCTTGACCGACTGTGGAATTTGCTCGCGTTGCTGCCAACGCTGCCCTCGAATGGTAATCGCTTGGTAGGACCCGTCAGGCAGCGAGGTCTGCAATAATGAATCACGAATATATTAGGTCCAGGGATGGGTGGGATAACCATATGCTTATGCACCTGTGCACACATGACTATATTTTATTTTTCTTCATGGTGTTGACAACTGATTGCGAATATTTGTCTGCCCATCAGCGAATGGGCTGAACACCAACCTGACAGGCGTTTCGAAGTTGGCGTGTGGTCAAAGTGAACATTTGTTGGAAGCAGACCTTGCAGATATCGATTGGGTCGCCGTTGACGGTCGGCAGTCGATACGTGACTGCGGTGCGCAGACGTTTCTGGCTGGTCGTATTGTTGAACGATCGGGAGCAGCTGATGAGTTTGTCTTTGAAGAGCGCTGACAGTCGCTGGGGACCGGTTGCGTGTTGATTGTTGTAGTGGGCCACACGTGTTGCGTCAATGTCAGGAGAATGAACGGCGCACTTGGCGCACAAATTTGCCATTATTGAGTGTGAAACATCAGATTGTGGACGCAAGAGACGACCACAAAACAAGGCAAATCGTCTGCGTGCAAAACAAGAGAATGTAGAAACACAGGAAAGCACGGCAGAAAATGAAAGCAAAATACGACGATTAATTCCAAGGTAACGGTCGTTCTTTGCACTCAACAGGGTGCCCGGACCCAGACATCAACTGCGCACATGTGTTATTTTTTGCCACACAACTGGCCAGGGACAGCCCTTGACAATATGAAATTGATGTTTTCCTCCCAAGCCCTGTGGTCAGTTACTGTTTAGGGTTGGTTTGACTTCACTACGCCGATTACTCCTTTAGCGCTCAGCAAGTGCAGTGCGCAATGTGTGTGAAGTGCAAGTGTTGCACACCAAGTACATACTGTAGTAGATGTTTAATGGGTAGCAGATCGCAGACCACCAATGTGACATAAACATGTTTCTCTGACCCTTCAGGCTATCAACAGTTTTGCATGGGACAGTACTGTCACAGTAGATTTCAACAAATGGGTCGATGGTGGCCAGCAGAATTTTAGTGGGTTAATGGGGAGCCTCAGCCAGTAAGATCATCCAGTTAGCAGTCCCATATAGTTATTTCCAAAGGTAACAAGCAGTCAAAACAGTAAAATTTTTACGCTTTCAACACGTTAACTGCGCACTGTCAGCCTGATCGAGCATAGAGCTTGCAACTCTGCTGCATCAACACCCTTTCAACATCCAATCCTGTAACCACGGTACTGTAGCTGGCAAGCAGGCGGTGGAAACTTCGAACTGAAAACTGAGCACGACCACCCAGTTCCGACACAAGCGGTGTCATGCTCATCTGGTACTGTAATGAACTTCCAGACCACCCTGCATGGTTTGTCACGTTGTCTGTCCATTTCCGGCTGGTTATTCACTCTAAACTTAGCACGACCACCCAGTTCCGACACAAGCGGTGTCATGCTCATCTGATACTGTAATGAACTTCCAGACCACCCTGCATGGTTTGTCACGTTGTCTGTCCATTTCCGGCTGGTTATTCACTCTAAACTTAGCACGACCACCCAGTTCCGACACAAGCATGGTGTCATGATAATCTGGTACTGTAATGGACTTCGAGACCACCTGCATGGTTTGTCACGTTGTCTGTCCATTTCCGGCTGGTTATTCACTCTAAACTTAGCACGACCACCCAGTTCCGACACAAGCATGGTGTCATGATAATCTGGTACTGTAATGGACTTCGAGACCACCCTGTATGGTTTATAATGTTGTCTGTCCATTTCCGGCTGGTTATTCACTCTAAACTTAGCACGACTACCCAGTTCCGACACAAGCATGGTGTCATGCTAATCTGGTACTGTAATGAACTTCGAGACCACCCTGTATGGTTTATAATGTTGTCTGTCCATTTCCGGCTGGTTATTCACTCTAAACTTAGCACGACTACCCAGTTCCGACACAAGCATGGTGTCATGCTAATCTGGTACTGTAATGAACTTCGAGACCACCCTGTATGGTTTATAATGTTGTCTGTCCATTTCCGGCTGGTTATTCACTCTAAACTTAGCACGACCACCCAGTTCCGACACAAGCATGGTGTCATGATAATCTGGTACTGTAATGGACTTCGAGACCACCCTGTATGGTTTATAATGTTGTCTGTCCATTTCCGTCTGGTTATTCACTCTAAACTTAGCACGACCACCCAGTTCCGACACAAGCATGGTGTCATGCTAATCTGGTACTGTAATGAACTTCGAGACCACCCTGTATGGTTTATAATGTTGTCTGTCCATTTCCGGCTGGTTATTCACTCTAAACTTAGCACGACCACCCAGTTCCGACACAAGCATGGTGTCATGCTAATCTGGTACTGTAATGAACTTCGAGACCACCCTGTATGGTTTATAATGTTGTCTGTCCATTTCCGGCTGGTTATTCACTCTAAACTTAGCACGACCACCCAGTTCCGACACAAGCGTGGTGTCATGCTAATCTGGTACTGTAATGGACTTCGAGACCACCCTGTATGGTTTATAATGTTGTCTGTCCATTTCCGGCTGGTTATTCACTCTAAACTTAGCACGACCACCCAGTTCCGACACAAGCGTGGTGTCATGCTAATCTGGTACTGTAATGAACTTCGAGACCACCCTGTATGGTTTATAATGTTGTCTGTCCATTTCCGGCTGGTTATTCACTCTAAACTTAGCACGACCACCCAGTTCCGACACAAGCATGGTGTCATGCTAATCTGGTACTGTAATGTACTGTATTGCACATGGGTTACGGTAGGACTGTATCAATTACAGTTTTGTTTGGCTCGAAATAAGTTGGTTGAGCAGAGGATAAGGGCTGCTGGACCAGATTAGACACGGCTCAGCTGATGTTTCACTATTTCACAAGTCAAGCAACCAGAGGAATGGTCATAATGCCCGCTGGCACCTGAGTTGCGATCGTCTTGAAAGATTCTGTGGATATTTCAGTTCGTGCTGACTTTAGAAGGATAGGAGTGACCAAGCCCCCAGCCCACAAGACGGCTGATACTAGTGTTGTCAACGCAACTGCCTGTGATTCGTGTGAACCCAGCTGGCTGGGAGTCTGCTGTGCAACACAAGCGCGACTACAGTATCCCTGAATAAAGTGCAATGAAGTGAACAGGGTTGCTGTAGCGCACTTGGATTGTGACAGCCGGTGCGTTAACCACATCAGACATCGTGCTCCGCGTGCACGACACACAGGCAGTTGGGTTGACAGCAATGGTATAGGCCACTCGGTATTATAAATCCATCGTCCCAAAATGCGCCTGTTTGACTTTAGAATCACGCCGTCAAATCATTGAAAATACATACACAAGCTCTTGTGCGTTTAGTCTCTAAACATATGTCAGCCAGTACTTGGCCAAAAAGCAGTGAATCAGTCAATGAATGACACACATTATTCTCAAGATTTTACCCGAACAACCAGAAAGAAAGAGAAACATTCATATTCACAAACGTTGCGATTACAGCAAATCAAAATGAACGGTGTTAAAAAACCAGGTGAAAAAAACACGAGAAAATACACAAAATAAAATCACCATAGCCATAAAAACACGAATAACAATCGACAAACCGGAGCAAAAAAACGGCGAATAAAAATCAAACACTAACTCAGTCAAAAATTCTGGATTACATAATCAGTACACGTTTCATGGTCAAATCAGTATACGGTAATACGCAAAACTTTTTGCAAGTCAAATCATCAAATATTCACTTTTGCAACTGTAAACCATTTAAATTCAGTCGATAATACCTCGTTATGTTATGTTTCTCACCCAATTTGTGTCACAAGAATGAGTCAATCATGATAATAATAGCGTCTATTCTCAACCCAATGTCAATCCCGCAGATGTTTCATAATACAATAATAATAGGAGCACAGAGCGTTGTAGTAAAATCGATCGATCATCCAGTAAAATGCATATATAAACCATCGAATAGTATATTGTGGCTGAATATAATCACAAACAAACGGATCGCAGTACAAAAGTAATGACAATAAACTGAATAAGATGCGCAGCAATAGAAATACGTGGCCAAACAAAACCGCCTAAGAATAATAATGATAATTGTGAAAAACACAAAGAGAAACAACACCTTGAAATAACATAAACCATTTGCTAATCGCCAGGACCACGGAAATGGTATTGGAATTGTCAGTCAAGCAAAGCCGAACCCTTCGCTGCACTCCTGTATCGCTTTGAGCAACATCGTGCGCAGTTTGTCGTAGGTCTCGTAGCTCGGCAGATCCAGCTGGTTGAAACTGCAATGCACACATACGGTGAGTGAAACATCACAAGGTCACTTTTTTGATTTTATTATTCCTGTTATCATTCATTGAG
The DNA here is from genome assembly GCA_030248065.1 of Rhynchonema sp. JSB1_4. Classification (NCBI taxonomy): domain Eukaryota; kingdom Metazoa; phylum Nematoda; class Chromadorea; order Monhysterida; family Xyalidae; genus Rhynchonema; species Rhynchonema sp. JSB1_4. The sequence continues at coordinate 62,688 of JASAMV010006274.1, forward strand.
AGGCAAAGCGAGCAGCGATCGTTTCGGGTGGGGTCGAAAACCCCCAAAAAACCCCAAAAAACGCCAAAAAAAACCCCGAAAAATAAAAACCCCGAGAATAAAACCCCGAAAACGAAAAACCCCGAAAACGAAAAACCCCGAAAAATATAAAATGTGTGGAAAACAATTCTTTTTGTCAGAGAAGGGTATTCATGTCGTTCGTGCACCAAAAAATGGGCACTGGTACAGTTCGGGCACAAGTTAGGTAATTCTCCTTTGGTCATGTCTTCCTGGCCGGCAGCCTAAGCCTAAGTCTAACCCTGAAGGAAAGCCTGAGCAGTTAGGTTTTTGTGGAAGTTTTCTTCAAATGGACAGGTCTTCCTGGCTGGCAGCCTAAGCCTAAGCCCAAACAAAGAGAAAGAGATTGGGCCGAGAGAGATGATGACAAGTTCCAGCTGGCTGATCTCAACTTGTTGTGTGCTTTCGCGAACAGCAACGTCGTTCAACACACAAACGTTTTGGGAGCCAAAAGGGAATTTACGCACCGAGGTGGAGAGCGTGTTTTTAAAAAATACATGCGTTTCTCTTCCTTTCATTTCCGAAATACGTGGAACCGAAACATTATTTGATCCGTACAAGTCAACTTCAAAATAAGTCGTCTCATGAGTTCGTGGCTGGACTATACGTGTGCTGTATCAATACATATAAGTTTTCTAATTATTGCTTTTTGGCGTTTCCCACATCCTGGGCAACAAGTCAACCTTTGGTGATCGGATTGGATCCGTATCGCGTGACACATATATGGAGTACACCTGAAACCAACTCGTATGTGGTGCACCCGCACTGACGAAAACCTGGTGCACCGCCCTCAGTGGAAACAGGTTGGAACGGGCAACCCAAAAAAAACGCGCTGCACAATTCACATTTTGGGCACTGGAGTAATTTTCGTGGTCATCATTGCCGGTTTCGACCAGCGTAAGGCACTTATCAAAACATGGCGTAATCAAGCCAAAGCTCGATCCGTCCCAATCCAATCCCTATAAAGAAACAGCACTGCAAACCACAAACTTTTACAGGTCACAAATCCGATGCCGAATTTCCGCGCCTTTTCCATCGCCAGTTTCATTCCAAATTCGGCAACCACAGCACCAAGCAGATTGCCTCCGTCCACCCAGGCCGTTGCACCGAAATCACTGAGGATGCGGGGCTCACCAGCGTTGGCGCACACACCGCGACGGAGTTCTTCGACGTAGCACGCTGAACAACGTGTGCGACAAATAATGTCGTCCCACGCACCTCTGCGATCACGAACTCGGCAATCGTGTTGGTATGATCTGCTCACGACTGCGTACTTTCTGACTAAAACTCTCACATTTCGCAAAAGATACACCGTCACTTGATCTAAAAATGTTTTAGAGAATGCTTACAGCCATCATGAACAAGAAAGCTTGTGATACCACCTGACCCCAGTTCGGTCGACAAAATACTTTTGCTATCGCGTCCTCAACTGTTAGGTAAATGCAAGCGCACTGACGATGGCCTGTTGCACCATCCGTCCACATACAGTGCATCAGATCAACACAAACTGTAAGTATGAGGTACGTACCCAATCGATTTATTCCGTGACTGAAATGTCCCCTGTAATCGGCCTCTATCAACACTTTGGCTGCAATATGGGCATGTGACTCTGTGGCACCTGCCGACAGGAGACATCGTCGAACGTAACGGTAGGCCTGAAACTGTTAGGTTGTAACTGGACGAGATTTCCGTTTCTGCATCAATCAATACTTTATTACAAATTTAACACCTCATCGCTCGCGATTACCACTGTTTCAGCATCGGACATTTTTAATTTAGATTCAGATTCGATAATTAAGTCCAAAGTGGCACCACCTGGATTTGACTGATGTGTATTATGAAACAATTGGCATTTTGACGCCGTGGTTTGTCATGTTATCATATTGTAGGCAGCCTATAGGTTCATTTTATTTCTTTTTTACGTTTATGAGCGCCCATTTCATTGGACTGCACCGAATGAAGATAAGATAGGCAATAAATTTCCCTTCTCTCTGCTTTGCTTTCCTTTTTTCCACTCTATTTTGAACAGTGAGTGAAGCGATGCACTTCCTATAATACCAACCACACAATACGTGTGCAAAGCACTACAGCTTGCAAACCATTCAGTTTTGGATTCATTTTATTCCTTTTTTACGTTTATGAACTCATAGAACTGATTGAATGACAACAGCTAAGAAAAGCAACAAGATTTTCTCTTTCTTCAAAAATGAGCACTTTACAATGGTGAAAGCGGCTAAAGTTTGTAAACCATTTATACAAAGCACAAATTGTGCTTTGGTGATGTGCGGATGAAAAAATTATGTTCATCCGTTTATGCAGCAATAATGTTTATCCACAATGTTTACCACAACATGCCAAAGGTCGTTGTGTGTGCGCTGTGAGAATGGCTGCCTTGCGCATGTTGTGGTAAACATTGTGTGAGCTGTGTTGGGGTTTGAAAACTGAAAAGCACCAACACCGGACTTAATAATTAGAGGATTTTTATTTGTAATTGACAACTTATTTCATTCACCACAGATTCCTAAAATTATATCAGGAGTTAAAGGGTGTTTCAAAAAGGCTTGATTTTTTGGAGTGTTTCGTTTATCATTTATCACACATGGCGTTTCGTACTAGGTATGCTTTATATCTCGTTCAACAGAGAAACGACTGAGTATAAAATGCTGAAAATATCGTAAATTGGCTTGCCTTGTGTTTTGCACAGGCCGGCCTCAAACGCTTTTCATTTTTTCTCCTCCTGTAAAAATGTGTGGACTCCGTGAAACATCACAAAAAGCTCAAGGAACTGTCCGGAAAGTCAAGATGTTTTGACTCTGTGCTTTCTATTTCGCGGAATGTTTTTTCGTTCCATGTCAATTGCGTCAGATCGTTCCGTGTGACGTGGTTGTACTCGTTTCCGCTATTCCTCGGGCGAGGTATAACCAGGTCAGCGGAAACGATCGTTCCTTCACCCGTTCCTCCTATGTATTCCGCGGAACGAGTATAATAGCACCTTCAGCTTCAGCAACAAGAATTCTCTTTTTTCAAAGCAGCACTTTACAGCAAAGTGGGCAAAGTGATGAGTTTGTAACCATTCACAAAGCACAAGTGTTTCACACACAAATGTTTGCAAACAACAAATTATTGTAATCTTTCAATGAGCTTGCCAACAGAATAAATAAATAAACAATCAAACGTCTGGAGATAATGCATCTTGTGTACGGTACTTACCCACAGCTGCGAACAAAACCGGATTAGCTGAGCCATCACGAAGGCGCTAAGCACAAAATTCTTGAAGCGCTTGCTTTGATAATGTGCGGATGAGAAAAACAATGTTTATCCGCTTTGTTCAGCGAAAGCTCCGCCACTGTCCAGTTACAAACTGTATGTAAAGTATAAAAAACGCACGTGGCCAAGTACTACATAATACGGGTACATACATATAGGCATACGACAGTGCCAGTTTTTCTGGTCACCACAATACAGGTGTCAGTTTTGAAGTGCGTGAGATTTTTAAACTACGTACCTACATATGTATGTATCTCATTCAAAAACCATTCAACATGAAACTTTATTGCTTTCTTCCCATAATTCTGCATCTTTCTTTGACGGGTAAGTCCGGCATTTTAGTTCTTCGTGGCATAATGACCGGTATTGTTACTGTGATCGGACCTGCCTTGGTCACTTGCCTTCGTCAAAAACAACCTAGACCCATGGTGGTCCGATTATCAAGTTTGATGTCGTCAAATGTCGCCATACCCAAATAATAACATGTATTTCCTCCAGTTGGCGATGACGCAGACAACAACGATGTTGATACCCTCGATGACTGCACATACGGCGATTGGGGCGAATGGGGTCCGTGCACTGCACCATGCGGGGGTGGAGTCAGGACAAGGTTGGCGGAGGGGGGGGGTGTGCGCTCTGATCAAGCCAATGTGTTGTCTAATTATGACGATGATATTTTCTTTTGCAGACACAAGTTCCTGGAGCTGACGCCATTCGTGTCACAGACCAATCCGAACGTGACATTGAATTGCGTCGCCGCTCAGTCGGACATCGGTAAATGCAACGAGGGACCGTGCAGCTCAGGCTCGTCACACTTTAAAAACCGATTTCCTGTGTTTTTTAGGTTTCCTCTTTAAGCCAAGTAATGGTGATACGCTTAACTAAAGGGCAAGTTAAAAAAAACGTTCGAGATTGGCCAAATTGACAAAAATCTAGCAGAAAAAGTCTGATCTCGATGTCGATCGCGCTGCTTTTGGACAATCTCGCCTGATGTAAAAAGATTTTTTCGAACCTGGCGCATGTCTTTTCAGATTGCATCACGTCCGGGTGGACCGTCTGGGGTCACTGTAATTGTCGAAAAAAGACCAAAGTTCGTTCGCGACAAGTTCTCAAATGGCAGAGTCATGGCGGGAAAAGTTGCCCGAAACTGTTGGAAACCACGGACTGCGCGCATGAATGTGTGCAAGGTACATAAGTTGTGACTTTGATCTGTGACCGTATCTTTGTTTTTTGATTTGTACAATGTTCGAAAATAAATTTTCAGATTGCCAAGTGTCCAAGTGGTCCGAGTGGTCCGATTGCAGCGCCACATGCGGCGGGTTCTCACAGGTTGTCGCTTTTTAAGTTAAGTGGATTTTCTAATGAGCATGAAACAGGTTATCCTTGATAAATCAGGCATCTCGCCGTCGCACAATCTCCAAGGACACGGCGGGCGGCGGGAAGAATTGTCCCAAACTGAAACAGACGCGCGAATGTCCTAAGTTCGAGTGTCCTTCCGATCGTAAGTGCGATGTTTCAAGCCTCTTGGATAATTCTGAAGCTCCCTGATTCTCCCTGAATGTTCAGGGTCATTCTGCATATCGCAACCGGACGGCTTCTATCCGAATCCGCGCGAAGTCTGCTCGTCATCCTACCTGAGCTGCTCGGGCCAGACCGAAATTTGGAAGTCCTGTCCGACAAAGCTGATGTTTGACGCCGACACGAAACGTTGTGATCGAGCCAGTAAGATAGCCGAATGCTTGGCCGTCGGTAAGTCTATGCACGTTTGTGGTTGGCGAAATGGGTGTACACGCAGCAATGATGAGAGTCACATCGGCGTTGGTGATCGGATCGGACCGGCCTGGATCAGTCACTTGACACTGTTTGAAGTTGTACCTAATGACGGTTCTGGATTTTTTTACCAGTGTTTGGTCATTAGAAAGCGACCAGGAACAACTGCCGTATTTAGCATACACTAGAACACTTCGATCGAAACCAAAACCTCAAGCCAAGACCGTGACATTTCCGATGATGAAGCGCACAATTGCAGTATCAATCGAGCCCCGCGCGTACGTGCCACTTCGCAATGCAGCACTGGTTTCATCGTTTGCAGTCATGTTGTTTCTGATTGCATGTCTGATACGAGCTCTGTCATTGGATATTAGCTGTTGTAGGGATTGATTAATTGCTGCCAAAAAGTATAATCGAATAAAAAGTTAGCCCGAACAAAAATAGATCACATCAACCGTTCGCAGCTTGAGCAAACTGATGCTTGTGGTTGGTTGAACGACATTGACGAAAGAAAACCACGGGAAAACGAAATCTGCAACGACAAATTACTAAAAACACCGTCTCCACACAGACAAAAATGCGGTTACCTATCGATTTGGCACCACTCTGAATTTGTCGTGGACACTTTCAGTTTCAAGCATCACCAAACACTTTCGACAACAATACGCCTGCGATGGTGAACTCATTTTTTCAAGCTTGGGCACAATCCACCCTTCAGATGAGCAGCAGTCAATATTTGCACACACTATAAGCAAACTTATCCCATGTACAGTATGTATATATGATCAACATTCAACAATATTGATTTGATCGGTGCGGTGCGCAACCGACATTTATGGAGACTGCCTTACTGGGCTTGCAAATTGTTATTGTACAAAAGCAAGTTACCATGGTCGCGGGTGACCTTGTTGTATGTATCTGCGACACTTCGTCAACAATGTCTTGTCACGACCAAATGTTTTGGCTTTTATAACGTTTAGGACCGTCAGAGCTAACTTTCATGACCACGTATTTCTGTAATTTTCATGCCATTTCAACCCACAAACTTTTGTGTCCGTAAAGCTCACAGTGTTTGCAATTTCCAGCTTTTGCGTTGCTCCAAACTCCCATAGACCTTTTTCGTATCGTGTCGCCTGATCTGATTTCCATGTACCTACAAGTCTAACCCACTAAAGTCAAGCCCAATGTGCATGGTAATTTGGAGTTGACGCGAAATAAAATCTTTAGCCAGCAGCCACCAAAATGTTCTTTTGCCATTTCGACTAAACTCGGACCTGAATTGAAAACGAGCGCCTGTCCTGGGGCACATCAATATCCATGCCTTACTTTACCAACTTGATGTTTGCTTGCCTGCAGTCCCAAATCTTGCTTGGTGCTGCGCAGTGCGCGCGCACGACAAAACACGTCAACAACCTTTGGTATGTGATCTAGCGTTGACACAGAGCTGGGAGAATAAATTGAGTTTCTTGAATAATGAATGTCAGATCATTCATTCGAAATGAAAACATCGTGAAACTAATCTCCTGTTCATTTGTCTGAGTTTGGTGCAACACTAAATTGAATCTGGAACACCGCAACATGCATGTGCAGTGGTTTCCCATCGTGTTGCACGAGAATTTTGAAATTTTCGCGCAGCGCGCGACACCCGTCAAGATATTGTATTGGATATATTTGGTTGCATGCATATATACGTAGTGAGCAAGTGCGACTTTAGATTCCACATTGTATGCACGCACGAAAACTATACATGAATGCGCTTTTACACTTTATTTTTACTTTTTCGAATAACACGACAGATAAATGCCGCGCAGTTGTATAGATCGCCGTACGTAGCATGACGAGCAATATCATCCACTTTTGCTTTCGTTAGAAGTGCAATGCTGGACATTTTCATTTTTGTGAGAAACCTCCAACCACGCCTCTTCCTTTCTGCATCAGCTAAAACTTTCTTCCACCCTTGTTCACAACTGGAGCCGTTTTGCGCAGAAGATAGACCACATGGTTCAAAGCTGCAACATCTGTTCGTGTTTCGTCTCGCCGTAAACATTCTCGTTGCACACATTCGCTTGCAAAAAGCGCTGACGTGGCCATAATATTCGTCTTTGCAATATTTTGCTGTAATGTAAACCCACAGAATCCAGTCCAGTTGTAAGACAGTTGATTCTGGCCTTTTCGCACGATAATGCTGTATTGTAATTGGTTTGAAGTTTTCCACACTTGGCTTGTTTTCAAATTTACTTTGTGGCATACATTACAAGCTTTGTGGGTACTACACCAGTCCAGCACGCCCCCAACAGTGGTTTAGGTTTGGGTTTGGCTCAGTAAGTGGCATCCCTTAGCCTGTAGGCCTAAACCTAAACCTAAGCCCAAACATAAACTACTGCTGGGGGCGTGCTGGACCAGTGCCGTTTTGTGAACGTTGTTGGTTATCGCAAGTGAGAAACGGTTTCTTGTGCCGGCTTTTTTACCTGTTTGTTTTTTCGCTTGTTTCGAAATTAAGTCATCATTCAATTCTTGCGATCTGCAGTTGTATTTTGGTTCGGGTCTGATTTGACTCGCTCCTCCGGGTGCTTTGAATATGTTTTTTGAAACAAACGTTTTCTTTAAATTGAGAAAATTTGTTTGATCGATTGTAATATACCAAAGTTTTGTGTATCGAGAACCACAATCCCATCTTCAGACAATCGCACCAAACAATATTCAAAATGTGGTGCTATTCACTAATCGCCTTGTGTTTGCTGCCAATCGTTTTGAGCGAATTGGTGGGTCCCGATGGATCGTGTGCATCACAGACAACGCCCAATTCAATAGGTGGTGCACTTAAAGGTGTAGATTAACATTAGATTTTTTTGTTAAATACCAATGTCGGTCGGATGCTATGACTCAACACCTGCGGATCATGTACAAACCAAAAGAATCCATTTTGCAAGCAAATCCCACGAGTTTGCATTATTCCGGAGACAGTCGCAAAGAAAAAAGGACGATCACTGCGAACTTTGGCCGTTATGTTTGTATTGACAATCCTGTTTCATCAAGGAGACCTATATAACTGAGGCACTCCATTTTTTTGGTTTCAAACGTGAAATTAAATTTTTTACTTTCTTAAACATCAGGATGACAAGATTCGTAACATCCGACTGACATTTTTAATTTTGATACACTTCTATTATTAATTTTTGTCTTTGTTCTTAACGTCAATCAGGACTGTCAAAAGACCACATTTTGCAGAAAAGTGAGAAATGAGAGATCGGACTAAGCGACCAAACTGTAGAAAAGGTCCGTGAAAGAACAAAGAAGTGGAGAGGCGCGTTTTTGACCCATGATTAGAGGGTAAGAAGAAAACAAATTTTTCGCATGAGATTTTGTAAATCCACAAGTTAGAATAACACGTTACTAATTTTATATTTTGTCACAATTTTTAACAAATTACTGTACGTATACATTTGCTCTCTCTTCAAAAGCAGCAAGATCTCCGGATTTCCAAAGGCTCTGCTGTTCAAGGCTACAGTCCAATAACTTGAAACATCAGATGCGTTAATCTTGCAGACGAGCGCGACTGCTGGGACATGTACCCTTGTTGTTCAACGTGGGCCAAAGATCACAACCAGTGCAAACAGAACAAAGATTGGATGATGAAGAACTGCAAAGTCTCGTGCAACGCGTGCAAGAGGGCCAGCACCTATGATGGTATATAACTCGGTCCCAAAAATTTGGTTCAGACAATTCACGCTCGACCCGTCCTAAGAATAACTTCTTGGTCGGACCCAAAATGACTCGTTTGAATTTTCGGCTGTGAGAAGGCGTGGAATCTTATCTGTATTTGACATGCAGTCGCCTTGACGAATCAGGTTTTTCGGATCTTGAAAATTGTGGTGAACATGAAAAACGGACCATGCGCTTTTGTGATAGCTGCGTGGGGAACGCAATAAACGAGACCAGTTCTCAACTATTTTTCCGACCAAGAGGCCATCTGGTGCACTCGCAACGGCCCTTCAGGCTTGCAAAAATCTTGCACCGTTGGCAATTACGCCTCGTTCTGTGATTCTGAACCGCAGTGCAGCACGCCATCTTCAGTGCGAATTGACCCGTGTACTGTAACCTAATCTAAATGCAAAAAATGTGCCAAAAGATCCAGGTACATCAAACCACATCTTCCAAATACGCAGGCTGTCGTGATTTCTACCCGGACTGCAAGAAATGGTCAGGCGAAGGTGAATGCAAGAAGAATCCCGAATGGATGAAGAACAACTGCCGTGTATCGTGTGGCACGTGTGAATTCTTCAAAGCGGCCTCGCTCAAGAAAAACTGCAAAGTTTGAGCAACCGCAGCTTTGGCGGCCTTGTTGGAATATTACAGGGTGGAGCTGAAGTTGTTTCTTTTCACGTTTCTCAAAAAAGATCGATGACTGTTCAGCTGGGAAATTTTCTGCCCACTCTGTAATATGCACGATGCAAACGTATGAAAACTTGTACCTAGGCCTGAACCCATTGCAGATTGAATTTACTGTGAATTTCACACATTACGGGATTATTCGTATCGCACGAATCTCGCTGTGACTAAAGGGTGGCATAGAAAGGCTTGATTGACGGGAAAACATAGAAATAACGGAGACTTTCTGGGTCACCCTGTCGGTGCACCGTTAGAATTCAATATGAGTTGTAGCCTGCAGGTGTACCTTGATTTTCGTGTTGATTTTGGTGATTCTAATGGTTATTTTGTTGCATTTATATATTTTATCTTTCATTGTTTTCGTGTTCATTCATTTTTGTCACATTCTTTGAACAAAATCAAATTTATTGAGAAAAAGAGTTGAGAAAGATGCACATGGTTTTACAAAAAAAACTATGCCGACATACGCAGCTCACAGAAAGTACGACATTTCGCGCACTCCACAGGCATCAAACATCAAAAAACAAACTGTGGTTTTCCGTTTATTCGTCATCCAACTTCCAGGGCCACAACAAAACACCCATAACGCCATTATGAAGTCCTTTGTGGCTTCATCCCTTTCTTGTGCAAACCCAGTCCCATCGCAACAATGAAACTGCCCGAAAACTTTATGGTTCAAAAACTGTCAAAACTGCGCAAATTCATGTCTTTTGGCAAGATATCCCCTAATACGCCTTTTTGCGCAAGATTAACCCTAACACGAAACGAAACCGAAGCCCATCTGGTTATGCGATGTCGATGTGCGCGTTGAAAAACCCCTAAGCCAACAGACACTGCGCCCGAAACCTTGTGCAAGGTACAACCAGCCGTACATGTGTGTACGTGTGTGTGTGTGTGTGTGATGCATTGAACGTGCGCCCCCTGTGGGGACAGGCAGGCATAGGACCCCCAAGGGTTTAGTTGCAGCGGTGTCGGCCCGGTTATTGAGCGCAACCAACATAACACTCGACTAAGCTCTCACAATGTTCAGGGTTATAGCAAGCACCAAGCAGGTCGGATGTCGGTTCTTATTTTCGTCTCGTCTGTGAGTACCTAACCCTGAAAGCTGGCAGGCGCTGGCCCCTTTGTGCGTAAGGGGGTACAGCAGCAGTATGCGCGCACAACGTATAATACAAACCGAGCAGTGTCTGTGTCTGTGTGTGTCTAATGTGCCTTGTGCTGTGCCTATGCCTGTGCGCAGCAATTCTCTTCGACTCAACCCCCACACTACGCTTGCCACACGGCCTTGTGTTACTGCGTGGAGGCCTGCCTGTCTCAACCAACACTCTTCTCGCTTCTGTGCACACTTTAGGGTTGGGTGGTGTATGTATGTTTTGGCGTGGCACGCAGGCTGTATTTATTTTCAGTTTCAAGATGCCTATTTTTTCGATCGTGTTGGAATTTGATTTTGTCAGACGACATTTTCAGGTATTGCTCAATGTTAGGTCAGGCGTAGATTTTATTCTTGAGATTTGGTAGATTTTGGGACATAATTTTTGCAAAATTTTATACCCTCACTTCCATACCGACGGCGACGTGCACGTCAAACCGGGCTCCGCACCAAAACCAATGGCCTATGGAAACAGCACATATTCTGTTCAGTATCCATCCTTGCGAAGAACCGAGATGTCATAGAATGCCCAACGGACCCAGCAGGCCAGGCAGCCCAAGGCCCGGCACGATGTATGCAGCTGCATCCAAGCAAAGTGGTGTGCTGTTTGTGGTGGTACATATGGTGAAACCCCATCCTCTCTCCAGCGTGCGCAGGGAGGCCTTGTCCGTAGTCGGTACCCAGCCTGCACAGATACCCCAACCTAACGACCAAGCCAACCGGCAACTAAGCTGCCATAAAGCTCTCGCTGCTGTAACACGCGCGCACAGGCATATAGCAGCCTAGTCAGTCAGCCTTGGCCTGGCTTGGGTACACCCCTGAGACATTTACTTCGGTTGCTTGTCTGCCTGTAGGTATGTTATGTTCTCTCTCTGGCTGGCGGGGCTCTCAGCTGAAGTAAATATTTTGTGCGCGCTCTCTCTCTATGTTAGCGCTGGCCGACCAGGCTTAATATTTGGTCTTCAGTCGACGCAACTCACCGGGC
>JASAMV010006275.1:0-10569 GCA_030248065.1 Rhynchonema sp. JSB1_4
GCCCGCGATCGCGCGAGTGGGCACGCAGCGGAATGAAATTTTGTGTGGACCTAGAAGTCCACGCCGTACAAGTTGTGTGCAAGTTTGGGCTTCTCAAGTTAAGTCTTGTGAAAATGGCGTGAGTTTAAATTTTTCAACTCACGCAATATAAGGAATCAACCATATGTCGCTTAGCATTACCATGCTAGCTCCGATACCGTTGGAAAGCATTCCGACAGCCTATCACACGCACAAATTTTAAGCTCCTTGGAGATTCGCTATCTCTTGGTAGAGCGACTTTTCGTTCCAGAAAAAGGTGAATTCTTGCACAAATTGGAACGACCGGTGCAGAAACCCCAAATGAGTTGAAGGTCAAGTAACACGTGGATAGGATTACAACAGCTTCTGAATAGCTTACTATCACAACTTCAGTCGCTAAAAGCATTGCTTCACACGGTGAGGGTACGAAACGTTCCGAAAATTGGCCTTATTTTTCGAGAACACAACTTTGTCCCTAAATTTTGAGGCAACGGTTCGTGCTGCGGAAAGAAGAATGCAATGGAGAAATAGAGCATCGTCGAAAGTACCAGAAAATAAGGTTTTTAAATTTTTTAACTCGTGGCTAGCTCCGTGACAAACCTAAAAATTAATTAAATTGCCGCTAAATTAGGTGGTTACATTCATCGCCAGAATTGTGACACATAAAGGCCACAGATTGTACCGGATTTGGGACAAAAAAATGAGAGAAACGTCTGGTTTAACAACCTATTAAGGTCCGAAGACCCAAAGGTCTACAGAGCTCTCGGGGCAGCCATACTAACTTGGATATGATATTCAGCTATAAATGCTTATTGTTAACAGCTATTGTAAATGTGACAGCACCAAACAATGTATCTCGGGAGTAGCTTTCGAACGATATATAACAAGCCCCAATAAATTCTTACGCTTAAGGGCAGAGGCTAAAAAATTGCTTTTTTGACGATTCTGGAATGAAGCGTCACGTCACCGTGGGCGATTTCGGAATTTTGACCGTTTCTTGTCCATAGTAAGAGACAGTATGGGCATGTTATATATCGTTCGATAGCTACGTTGAAGCTACATCGTTTGATGCTATTAAGTGTGCAATAATCTTTAACAGTAACGACTTATAGCCAAATATCTTATTCAGGCTGGCATGGCTGCAGCAGCCGGACCATGGGGTTTGAAGTCTTGAAACTTGTCTAGATTGTTGGACTGTGCGTTTATCTGACTTTCTCGTTTCCAATGCAATGCAATACGTGGCTTATTTACATCACATTTCCGTCAATGAATGCAACTATGCAGTTTAGTGGCAATTTTTAGGTCTTTTTCGGCCTGTCACGCCGCTATCTAAGTGTTTCCAAATTTAAAAACCTTATTTTCTGGTACTTTCGGAAATGCTCTATTTTTCTGTTGCATTTTCATTTCTGCAACACAAAGCGCGGCCTCAAAATTTAGAGACAAACTTGTGTTTTCAAAAAATGTGGCCGGTTTTTGGAACGTTTCGCACCCTCACCGAGTGAAGCAATGCTTTGAGCTACTGAAGTCCTCGTGATAAGTTATCCAGAAGCTGTTGTAATTCTATCCACGTGTTACTTGACTTTCAACTCATTTGGGGTTTCTGCACCGGTCGTTTCAAGTTGTGAAAAAATTCACTTTTTTCTGGAACGAAAGGTCGCTCTACCAAGAGATAGCGAATCTCTAAGGAGCTTAACGTTTGTGCGTGACATATGCTGTCCTAGGGCTTTCCAACGATGTATAACACTGCGCTCTGCTGCCCTTCCTTCGGTTGTGTCCCGAGCCCTTTAAGCACGATGATTCAACAAGGAGAGGAGTAAAGAGAATATTGCACTCTTTCAATATCTCCATGCCCTGTGTCTCTGGCTTCAAAACAGCACGCGCCGGGAATATGGTTCAATATCTACTGTTCGGCATCAAACAGCTCAGAACACACTTACGTTTATTCCAGTGCCTCATGAAACATCAACAAAGTGGTGCAAGCTAGTATCGTTCTTTTATGCCAGTCAGCCAGGGAACCATATTTCTTTTATGCCCCTTGGGGCATTTTTCTTTCTTGTTATACATACTGCATGAAGGTGATAGTGTTGTTGTGTACAAGCTAAACGTGACGCATCTATAGCATTTTGACGATGTTGGAAAAGATATATTCCCAGTCCAGAGCAATCTAAGTTACCCTTCTCTGTCTTATTGTTGCTGAAACATCAGCCAAGCGAAATGTTATGCGCGTCTTGTGGTCTTGGTACCAGGGACACAAGTAAGCGCAGTCGCCTATCGAGCAGCTATGAACCAGTGCTACCCAAATGGCATATACGCCAGCGTAAGTTTCCAAGCGAACAATCAACATTCAGGGAATAGGCGTATAATTCAGAAAACGGTAAAAAAATCACAGAAGCAATATTTCTAAATCATGTGATTACACTTTACAAATTTATATTGCTTCACACTTTGTTTAACTGGCGACCAACTTATCGTTTTCATGCCATTACCGGTATGGATTCCATCACGTGCCAATATAACGTCAACAGTAATCCAGTCCTCCGCTTTGTTTTTCAGCGGGTATCAGCGAGGACAGCGACTACACGAGTGATGTTTCATACCCGGTGCATAACCAACATCATCAGAATTCTTCGGTGCATCAGTTCGGCACACAGCTGCAGCCCTACAGACATCACCATCGGCAAGCACCCTCGCCTTACCATCGACCCGCCTCGCCCATCTATGACGATCAGGTACTGTATGAACAAGCGGTCATTTGATGTATTACCAAACATGGAAGTTCAGACGATGTATCGATAAAGTTTGCAACGATATACAGTGCCAGATCAATTTGTATCCGCATGCAGTCCAAGCCCAGTTACATCACTGGGGCTGGACAGTTTCGGCCCACGAAAAATACTGACCATTGAGTAACAGCACTTAGGCAGAGGTAATAGTGTGGTGACAAAACCAAACGCTTAGTCACGTCAATGATGCTGACTACAAAGAGATAGTACTGTAGGATGGCGCATTGCAGCCGTTCTACTCCGACGACTACTACTACCAGACGGACGGTACGGGGGAGCCAGTGCCCTCCTCGTCGTCCTACCTTGCATCCGAGTTTGGTGGTGTCCCTGCCTCCTCACACCGCCAACATCATCGGTCGCGGTCACCATTGCAGCGATATGACGACGACATGATGTCACCTATGTCACCCGATGATGATGTTGATGAGCGTTATGTGCCCATTGCTGCTGCTACTGCTGGTTGGTGCTGTGGCCAGGGTCTGGCTGATGTGTCATACATACATAATGGGCAGAGGGCTGTGTGTTATGGAAATCATTTTGATGTCGTTTTCCATGACCGAACACATAAACTCCAGGGCGCTCCCTGGCACCTGCCCGGTTATTTCGTGCAAGCACCAGATGCAATCATCAAATTTCCAATCTGAGCAAACTACTGCAAGTCCGAGCAGTATCTTGCCTTGCCAACTAACGGTGGCTGTGAAACAAAACAGTTCCGATTCCAAGCCGTGTTATTTTTAATTCGAAACTGACGGAAGGACAAACCGGAAATCTTTCCATCTCTAAACGTATTCACCTTGCAGCGCCAGGCACGCCACATCACCAGCATCGACGTCAACGTGACCACCGTGGTCAGCATGGACTACCGTATGATATTGACTACGCGCCGCACGATGTGTCAATGTACGAAGAGGATGACGACGCAAGTGATGTGACGCCGTACAACGCCACGCACGACGCACGAAGCAGAGACGCACGGAGGAGGGGCAGACGGTACGCAACATTTATACAGTCTCACTTCTTCATAGTGGCATAATTGGTATTATGCGTTTTTGATAAGAGTAAAACGAATGTGACCAGATCATGCAGTAGATTATCAGGCAAAAATGCCGGTTATCATAGGGAGCTTGAAACTTGAAACTTGGAGGACTTCACCACACTACAAGGAGGAACGCTGCGTTGTTTATTTTACACCGGAGCGTCACTGTAAGGAGGGACGAGTGTGTGTGTGTGTGTTGCAGACGAGCCCCTTTCGACGACACTCACGAATCGCAGTGGTCGGACTCGGAGCCGTTGTTCTACAACAGTCGCCCTCCGCACAGGGAGGCACCCCGGACAAGCGCACCAGCGACAAGCAGACAAACGGCCACCGATAGGAGATCGAAGGAGGAGTACGTTGCGCACATGATGTTTCAATATTTTGGTTGTCGAATTATTTCCAATCTTCTTGATTCTGCTCTGCTTCATCCTCACAAAACTAAATACACCATTCTGGATCTGACGATACTATACTAACCTTAGGTGGACATCAATCTTACAGTTCTCTCTGCGGGTAGTACGATTTTTTATTTCGGGGTACTGTTATTCAAAATCACAATAGTCGGCGGGTGCCAACCTTGCGGCCTGGATTCATTCAATCTTCGTCACGCCCCTTTGTGCATTCCTTTGTTCAACGCAAAACAGAACAGTACCACATCTATCACCAAGTTTGTCTGCCACAATGCTCTCGAGGGGTCATATTATCGCGATCGCAATCTGTAGACAAATCTGGATTGTTCTCAATGTTGCCATTCAAACAGTTTGTTTTTTGTTTCAACTTGTCAGAAGAGGTCACAAATTTTTTCATGATCATTTTAGCCGCTTCGTGCTTCACAAGTTCGATTCCCATAGCGTTAGTTCTCTATCACCAAATGAGCAAAAGAGCTTCTCTATCACCAAAAGAGCAAAAGAGCAATCACTCAGGGCAAAAAAGAGACAAGAGCGGGCAGTTTGGGTGGGGAACCATTCAGAATGAAGAGGGTAGACTGTAAATTATAACTAGCAAATGAATCAATCAATGCCAAGATTGCGTCAACGTCTCGACGCGGCCACCCGTCCACGACATCTGGCAATGGACGAAGATCGGACATCGGACTTTCTGCCATCATCACTTGGTCGACGATCGGGTGGAAATCGCGAATCACAACGTTATTATTCGGACGTGGATGATGAAAGTGAATTAGACGAGGATGAACACGAAGCGCACGTGTGGCGAGCCAGACGAATGAATGTCTACAAATCACCACAACATCGACCCCTCACACCGGGCGAGACACGATCCGGCAGAAGGTACACCACCGTGTCGTCACGTCAAAGTGTCTGCCCCTTTGTGTTTGTTTGCATGCTGCATGTCTCTGGACTTCGTGATTTGTGTTATTTTCTTTTTGGGCCCGGCTCGGGATAAATGAGGAAGAAGGGGGTGTATTACCTAAGATGAAAAAAGAACTTGTCTAATTATACGTTGTACATGTTGGGAACGAGGAGCACATTATTGATAACCCTGCCGACCACGAAAACGACCTAGATTGACGTTTCGGTTGAGGCACAAAATTAATGCGAAAACTGTGTCAGCAGCGTGTCAACCACTCCATAATAATTTGGGGATTTGCGAGCACTGAAAAACATCCTGTATCGCCACCTTTCTATCCACAATACTGTTGAACCATATCCAACTTTTAGTCCCTCCCTATTGCCGAGTGAGCAGTATGATTTGTGGGGCACATACGACCGGCGGGATGATGCGATGCGCAACAGACACGAACACCTGGACAGAGATGACCGTTAGTGTGAACATGTGTATAGTACAGTACGGTCACTTTATAATGTCATGATCGAGAACCTGTAGTTTTGAGCAATATTCATTAAACCTTAGTCGTACACAGAGTGTGCAGCATTTTGTCTTTATCTGTCTGATTTGTTTCTGAATTGGCTGAATTTGCAGATCGCAAGTCGCGAATGGGCATCAAAGACGATTATCGGGCGAATGGTGATGTTGTGCATCGAAGATTACCGCAGGTTTGTCAGGGCCCAGGGGTATCAGGTATTTAGATGCGAATTGAGCCATAAAGCCTCATGCACAAATATTACGGAAGGAGGCGCACCCTGTATACCGTAGCCACATACTTGATTGGGGCACACATCCGTGCCATATCACTACGTAGACGAGTCTGGTCACCCTGAACTTATAACCGATGCTATTCGTTTAGCAACCCATCCCAAAGAGCACAGTGCCAAGCAGCACTCGTGGTGGGGCAACGACAACGACATCAGCCAGTGGACGATTCGGGGGCATGACTGCGATTGCGACCGGCACTGACAAGGTGGGAATCATTATAACGCGACAAGACTGTATTGCTGCAGCACTCTGGCCAGTATGCCATCCTTGTCAGTGTCCCGTGGTAGATTACTTTGCAAACATCCGCAGGTAATTCAATCCTGTCTCACAAATGGGGCAAATTTTAACAAAACACTATCGCATCAATGACACTATAGCGTTCGCAGGCCCGCCAAGCTTTCCGCACACCCGAGAAGCGGCGTCTTCCTGAGCCACCCGGTCCGGTGATGGTGCAAAGTGGGATCAGACAAGAAATGGTGGATGAATCGCTGGCGAACCTGTTCCCTAAAGTCAAGGCGCCGCCAGAAACCACCGAACCCTCGACCACGACCACTCCGGGTGCACCGCCTCGCAGCACAGCTGCACTCACGTCAGCTTCATCGGTATGCGTCTGTTTACATAGTTTGCTTGAAACATTAGAGCAATAACGGTCTTTAAGTTGTTGTTGTTTTCTGTACTGGCGATGACCTGATTCTTCCAACTGAACTAAGCAACTAGAAAAAGAACACTGCGATCATAGTTACTCAAAATTTAACCGCTTCTGTATTATCTATGTACGATCGGTGCACCAGGTCGTCATCAGTATGACCAAGTTGACCTCGCTCTGACTATTCCACAGCAGGTGCACATTCAACGTCCGCACGATGCATTCGGTGCTCCTCCACGCACGACCACCACCGGTGTTACATCGACCAGTGTAGCATCAGCCAAGCCCGCCATGGTGCACCAACAAAGCATGGCCATGGACCATATGGCTGCCACTGCTGCGTTCCACTTTGCACAGACACCACACTCACCGCAACAGGTACATACAGTATATACACACGTATACCGTATAAGTACAGGATGGGCATATTGGTTTGTTAGAGACTTTCACAGAAATGACTTTCTCATAACCTGTATTACATACATATAGCTCAAAGGCCCTGGCGCCATCAAATTTAAGAACAGCCAGAAACCAGCCAGTTGTTGACTGAGTGGATAAATGGGCAAGGCACAGACCTGATGGCCCAGCTGGATGATGCTTTACAAATTGCTTCAGTATGTATTTCGGTCGTTTTCCCCTACCATCAGAAAAATCTGTAAAAATGTTTGTCTCAAGAGGATGCATAAACTTAGCAGGCTAAGCTGGAAAAATGTCCATAAGTGTCACACCTTTCACGACACATACGTTGCAGCCCGACACGTCCAGTGTCGCATCGAGCATCCCGACAGCACCGGTTACCAGCGACAACCAACAACAACAGACACAGTTCCCGAGCACCTACTATGGGGGCATGCTACGTCGACAGCAGACATTCCAGGTTGCTGTAGTCAGCCACGTTGTAGTTGGCCTTTTGTTGGTCTTTTTGGTAATCGTCACTATGACGGAGAAACGTGGGGAACTGAAGGGTGTGTTGTCACTATAAAAGGGTTCATTGCAAGCAGGGGTGGATCCCACATGATGGCTTGCATTCATGGTAATTTACTGAATCGTCAATCAGTTCATTCATGACGTTTTTACGCTCCAGGAGCCATCTAGTGGCGCCTCAACCCCTCCAGTTGGCGCGTTTGGCGGTACGCCACCGATGAGCACCACACATGACGACTTGAAACTTCAACAGCAACAACCTCATGTGGTGCCACCGGAACCGCACGCGCACCCACCGATGCCTCCACATACCACGACCACAACCAGCAGTGGCCAAGTGGTGCCCTCTGCTGCGTCAGATATGTTCCCAACGATGCATCCTCCGGTCACCACACAACAACAGCAACCAACAATGTTTGAGACGATGAGACAACACGAGCCAGACTCACAGCAACAACAACCGCCTCTATTCGAAACAGTGACCAGCAAAGCACCACCAATGCACACTGACAACAGACATGTCTCGTTTGAACAGGATGAATATGGGTATGTCTGCGCCTGTCACGTTTGGCAAACAATTGTATGTAGTTGGGATCAAACTTAGGGTGGAATTTTCGATTCGGTGTAAAGGGCAGTTGGGCGTAAAGGTCGGCGCAAAGTTCGGTCGAAAGCTCGGTCGGCGTAGCTCGATGTAAATGTGAAACATTGCCTGTTATTAACGTGGAATGTTTCAAGTTTACACCGAGGTCTATCACACTGAGCTGTCGACCGAGCTTTCCACCGACCTTTACACCCAACTGACCTTTACACCGTTTCGAAAATATCACCCATAATCATAGCTTAGGCTCACACTGGTGAATCTTAACCTAAGAGCATGCCTAAGTAGAGTTCCGGGTGCAATTCTAGGCTGAAAGTTGATGTCGCGTGCACGTACAGTATGTAACTTCCTAATGCTAAAACATAGGCAGCGCACGCGCAAAACCTCGCGTGAACGCGCGTGCACGTGCGTGCACGCGAAGTTACTTCGACTTTTGCCTATACTATACGTGCGTGCACGCGAAGTTACTTCGACTTTTGCCTTTACTTTGCACTGTTTCGCACGCGCGTGCACGCGACTTCAACTTTCAGCCTAGAATTGCACCCGGTACTGTAGCTGGTATCCCAAAACCATGAACTTACATACGTTTAGGTGGGCTGGGCAGCACATATGTAACTTGGGCTCAAACCAAAACCACTCTCTCTTAATTAGTATCGAGACTTCTTCAACGTTCTTCAGATATTGTGAGACATCATTTTCTAACTAAAAAAGTGCTCCAATTTTTTTTGCAGCAACACCTACCAGCGATCGCCACCGCCTTCCGAGATGTTGGTACAGGACAATTGGGATAAAGTGATGCCTCCAGCGGACATGCAGCAACAGCCGGAGCAGGCGGTCAGTGAAATTTGAGATTTAGTAATGTTTTTATGAAAGTGGAGGACTTCTCCCAAGCTGCTTCGTGCGGATGTTGAATGTGCACCTTGCTGTGGAATAGTCAGAGCGAGGTCAACTTAGGTCATACTGATGACGACCTGAGGTGCGCCGATCGTACATAGATAATACAGAAGCGGTTAAGATATTGGTAATAACTGATATGATTCGCAGTGTTCTTTTTCTAGTTGCTTAGTTCAGTTGGAAGAATCGGGTCGTCGCCAGTACAGAAAACAACAACAACTTGGAGACCGTTATTGCTCTAGATGTTTCAAGCAAACTATGTAAACAGACGCACACCGATGAAGCTGACGTGAGTGCAGCTGTGCTGCGAGGCGGTGCACCCGGAGTGGTCGTGGTCGAGGGTTCGGTGGTTTCTGGCAGCGCCTTGACTTTAGGGAACAGGTTCGCCAGCGATTCATCCACCATTTCTTGTCTGATCCCACTTTGCACCATCACCGGACCGGGTGGCTCAGGAAGACGCCGCTTCTCAGATATGCGGAAAGCTTGGCGGGCCTGCGAACGCTATAGTGTCATTGATGCGATAGTGTTTTGTTAAAATTTGCCCCATTTGTGAGACAGGATTCAATTACCTGCGGATGTTTGCAAAGTAATCTACCACGGGACACTGACAAGGATGGCATACTGGCCAGAGTGCTGCAGCAATACAGTCTTGTCGCGTTATAATGATTCCCACCTTGTCAGTGCCGGTCGCAATCGCAGTCATGCCCCCAATATCGTCCACTGGCTGATGTCGTTGTCGTTGCCCCACCACCATGCTGTTTGGCACTGTGCTCTTTGCGATGATTTGCTAAACAGATATCATCGGTTATAAGTTTGGGTTGCGACCAGACTCGTCTACGTAGTAATATGGCGCGGATGTGTATGCCCAGATGATATGTTGGCTTTGCTATACGGGGTGCGCCTTTTCATAATGCTGTGCATTGAGGGCTTTATGGCTAAATTCGCATCTAAATGCCTGATACCCTTGGGCCCTGACAAACACTGCGGTAATCTTCGAATGCACAACATCACCATTCGCCCGATGATCGTCTTTGATGCCCATCCGCGACTTGCGATCTGCAAATTCAGCCAATTCAGAAACAAATCAGACAGATAAAGACAAAATGCTGCACGCTCTGTGTACGACTAAGGTTTAATGAATATTGCTCAAAACTACAGGTTCTCGATCATGACATTATAAAGTGACCGTACTGTACTATACACATGTTCACACTAACGGTCATCTCTTCCAGGTGTTCGTGTCTGTTGCGCATCGCATCATCCCGCCGGTCGTATGTGCCCCACAAATCATACTGCTCACTCGGCAATAGGTAGGAGACTAAAAGTTGGATATGGTTCAACAGTATTGTGGATAGAAAGGTAGCGATACAGGATGTTTTTCAGTGCTCGCAAATCCCAAATTATTATCGAGTGGTCGACACGCTGCTGACACAGTTTTCGCGTAATTTTGCTCAGCCGAAACTTCAATACTAGGTCGTTCATCGTCGGGGTTATCAATAATGTGCTTCCTCGTTCCCAACATGTACAACGTATAATTGAGCAAGTTCTTTTTTCA
>JASAMV010006277.1:0-11419 GCA_030248065.1 Rhynchonema sp. JSB1_4
ATACCAATACCAGACATGGACCAATACCCAATACCAGTGTAGTTCCTGGTCCGGAGGGGGAACAGGCGGTACCCCCTTTTTTTCGGAGGGGGAACAGACGTACCCACCTGGGGGGAAGGGGGGAGGACCCAAATTTGGAGAAAAGTCATTTTTTGAGGTCGAAAATTTGGCTCATTTTTGCCCCTTTTTGGAAAAAAATCTCAATAAAAAGGGTATTTTGGCGATTTTTGACGACATTGACCTAAAAATCACTCATTTTATGCCTAAAAATGCCTATTTTAGGCCAAAATTTGCCTATTTTAGGTAAAAATTGGGGGAGCAGACGTACCCGGAGGGGGAACAGTGGGGCAGGCGTACCATGGAGGGGGAACAGACGTACCCGAGGGGGACCCCCCTCCCCCCCAGGAACTACACTGCCCAATACCCAATACCAAAATCAGACCCAATACCAATACCCAATACCAATACCAGGCACAGGCCAAACACCCAATACCAAACCAATACACCACTTGGGTTCCCGGTATTGGTTCTGGTATTGGGTTGGTATTGGGTATAGGGTATTGGGTACTGGCTTGGTATTGGGTATTGGATATTGAGTATTGGTTTTAGTATTGGTTTGGTATTTATTGGGTATTGGGTCAGGTACTGGTTTGGTATTGGGTTTGGTGCCTGGTATTGTCTTTGGTATTGGGTTTTTGCGTTTGGCATCAGGTATTGATTTTGGCTCAATACCTGCGTAAACCCAATACCATACCAATACCACTACCAGACGTGAACCAATACCCAATACCCAATACCCTGGTATTGGTATTGGTATTGGTGCCCATGCCTAATCGGAACCGGAACAGAAAAACACATTGATGAAAAACCGAAGTCGCCAGCCCTGTTTTGCGATTGCACGGAGCGCGCTAAGAAGTCGTCATGTAACAAACGTTTTCAGCACTTTATCATGAGAAAACGCCATTTAAAAACCCTGTTTTGAAAATTTTTTCAGGATTTTGGCAAGAGAAAAAGTAGTGGACTTCTCGGGCCGACCTTGCCCAAAATATTGAAAAAATCGTGGTTTTTCATCAAAAAAACGGGAACGTAATTCACCGACCGCCAGTGTAGTTCCTGGAGGGGGCCCCCCTAAGGTACACTAATTTCCCCGACCAAGGTACACTAGTACACTAATTTCCCTTCCGGGTACACTAATTTCCCCAATTTTTGCCTAAGATGGCCATTTTTAGGCCCAAAACGGGCATTTTTAGGCCTAAAATGTGTGATTTTTAGGTCAATGTTCTCAAAAGTCGCCAAAATACCCTTTTTATGAAGAATTTTGTCCAAAAAGGGGTAAAAATAGGTCAAATTTTCTACCTCAAAAAGTGGTTTTTTCCTGATTTTGGGTCTTCCCCCCTTCCCCCCCAGGGAGGTGCACTAATTTCCCCGCCGGACCAGGAACTACACAGCGGTGGACCGCTGACCGGTAATTTTGACTACGGTAGCTCTAGCACAGGCAGGATAGCTACCGTAACCCACATCGTAAACAATTTACGGTAGCATTCTCCGTCCGCTGCTTCAGCTTGCGCCCCCATGGCAATCGACCGTAGCTTACCGCAGTCCAAAAGTACCGGTCAGCAGTGTAGTTCCTGGTCCGGCGCGGCGGTTAGTGTAAAGGCAGTCTACGGGAGGTTGTCACTCAGCCCCCGAATACCGTAACCCACCGCAAGCGAGATCGTTGTGAGACCCATGCTGATCGCTGCTTATCGACACGTGTATTAACGGCAGCAAGCTGGAAATTGTCATCATGCGCGTCGATCACCAAAACTTGGAAATGTTGGTTGGTGTTGGCGCTAACACGCAAAACATAGATAAAAACAAAATGGTCTCGACACGATCCTTGCAGATCAAAATTACGGTGGGTTACGGTATTCGGGGGCTGAGTGACAACCTCCCGTAGACTGCCTTTACCTACCCCTTTATTCCGTACGGCGGTTAGTGTACCTCCCTTGGGGGGGAAGACCCAAATTCATGAAAAAGTCACTTTTTGAGGTACGAAAATTTGATAGGCATAAAATGAGTAATTTTTAGGTCAATGTCGTCAAAAATCGCCAAAATACCTTTTTTATTGATATTTTTTTCCTAAGAGGCAAAAATGAGCCAAATTTTCGACCTCAAAAAATGACTTTTCTCCAAATTTGGGTCCTCCCCCCCTTCCCCCCAGGTGGGTACGTCTGTTCCCCCTCCGAAAAAAAGGGGGGTACCGCCTGTTCCCCCTCCGGACCAGGAACTACACTGCCCCCCACCCCCAGCCACAGCGGCACTCCTTCGATACTCGGGACCCAGTTCTCAAGAAAGGAACATCTGAGGTTTTCTTTACAGGCTTAGGCTTGGGCTTAGGCCCCAGCTACCCCTAATAATACATTGCGTGTAGGCCTAATTATAAAAATGGAAAGTTGTGACAGATTAATATTATCTGTTAGTAGAAGACACCATAAAAAGTGAGAGCTTGATGAAGGCAGCAATGAAAAGGAAAAAACAGAGAAATAAATGAAGGCAAAAAAGCGAGCAAGAGCAAATTTAAAAAAATTGCGCAAAAATAAAAACTTTTTTGCAAAATACCAAATAAACTAACAACCTAGCCCCATAAAAAGCAGAGAAAAAACGAGTTCCTAGAGAATCGGCTTTTACAACCATTTTCTAGACTAGGAAAATTAGAAATTAAATTAAGCCTAAGCTTAAGCCTAAGCCTAACAACAATGGTTGGGCCTGAAGAAAGACTACCGTAAAAACCTAAATAGAAGGGGGGCTCTATTAACTCACTGACCCCATTTTATTCCGGGCTTTATTCCGGGGAGGCCTCTATTAATTCACTGACCCGAACCTGAAAAAATTGTTCCCAGAAATACCCCCAAAACCCCTAAAAACGGGTTTGAAAGGATGTTTTTTTTGCTTGTAACCGCATTTATTCGTGTCTATTCGTCAATAGGAGGCGTATTATGTGCTCTGAACGAACAACAAACGTGCATAAATGTACCTGTGGACCACTATCAAGCGTTAATACAGTACTGTACAGGGGATGTTACTTAGGGGCAGTGCTGTGGCTGGGGGGGGGGGGGGTGGGGGGGGTCCCCCCCAGTGGTACCCTACCCGCCCCGGCCTGGTACGCTACCCCCCTACCCGCCCCGCACTGGTACCCTAACCCCAGTGTTGTGGCTGGGGGGGGGCGGGGGCGCTTCCCCCCCCCCTAAGGAGTAGGTACCTTGCAACCACCCCTTGGGGGGGGATGGGGGGGGAAGGGTAGGTACCTTGCAACCACCCCGGAGGGTACCTTGCTACCATCAATTTATGGTTTTTATGGGCAAAAATGGGTGTTTTTCGACCTCAAAACCCCAAAAATCGCGCGCTCCGCGCGCAAACCTCCATATAATAGGTATTTTGGGGAAATTTTCGGCCAAAATGCAAAAAAGTACCAATTTTTCGGCCAAATTTGCAGTATAATGCATGCAAAAAACACCCTTTTTTCGGACCTCAGGGGTACTTTGCAACCTCCCGGAGGCTGGGTAGGGGGGTACCTTGCAACCAGCTGGATCCATCCCCCCCCCAAGGGTACCTTGCAACCATATGCCTGCCACTACACTGCCTACCCCCCTACCCGCCCCGCCCTGGTACCCTACCCGCCCCGATTTTTACCCCCAAAATGCCCATTTTTCGGTCAAAAATGCCCAAATTTCGACCGAAAACCCTAAAAAGTGCAAAAAATCTCGCGCTGCGCGCGATATATGCACTTTTTAGTACATAAAAACAGGCACCCGAAAAAACTTGTGTTGTACCCTACCCGCCCCGAAAAATCTTCCCCCCTCCCCCCCAAACCGGATTCCCCCCCCCCCAAAATCCCAGGTACACTACCCCCCTACCCGTCCCGATTTTTTCCACCTATGTACCCTACCCGCCCCGCAAAAGTAGCCACAGCACTGCTTAGGGGGGCTCTATTCCGGGGGGCTCTATTAATTCACTGACCCCTTTTTGGGGGGCTGTATTACGGGGGGGGGGGCTCTATTCCCGGGGGGCTGTATTTAGGTTTTTACGGTAACCCTGAAATCAATGACCCAATACTGTTCCTTAACCACAGGGTCCCGAGTATCGAAGGAGTGCCGCCACAGCACTGCTGAGCAAACCCAATACCAATACCCAGTGTGGGGGGGAGGGGGGA
Source organism: Rhynchonema sp. JSB1_4 (assembly GCA_030248065.1). NCBI lineage: Eukaryota > Metazoa > Nematoda > Chromadorea > Monhysterida > Xyalidae > Rhynchonema > Rhynchonema sp. JSB1_4. Next base: position 4,193 of record JASAMV010006277.1, read on the forward strand.
GGGTATGCCGGGGGGAGTCCCCCCCTAAGGTACACTAACCGCCGCGACCAAGGTACCCTAGTACCAGTGTAGTTCCTGGTCCGGAGGGGGAGATAGCGGACCCTCCGTTTTTTTCGGAAGGGGAGAGAGTGTACCCCCGAGCAGTGTAGTTCCTGGGGGCGGGGGGGGGGGGGGGGACCCCCCCCCCCCCTCGGGTACGTCTGTTCCCCCTCCGAGGTACGCCTGCCCCACTGTTCCCCCTCCGGGTACGTCTGCTCCCCCAATTTTTTCCTAAAATGGGCAAATTTAGGCCTAAAATAGGCATTTTTAGGCCAAAAATAGGTAAACTTTAGGTGAAACCTCCAAAAAAACGCCAAAATACCCTTTTTATAGGGGATTTTTTGCAAAAGAAGGCAAAAATAGTCCACTTTTTCGACCTCAAAAAATGACTTTTTTCCGTCCCCCCCCCCCCAAATTGGGACTTCCCCCCCCCCCCCCCCCCCCCAGGTAGGTACGTCTGTTCCCCCTCCGAAAATAGTGGAGGGTACGTCTGTTCCCCCTCCGGACCAGGAACTACACTGCCCCCGAGGGGGGGAAGGGGGGGGGGAAGACCCAAATTCGGGAAAAAGTCACTTTTTGAGGGAGAAAATTTGACCTATTTTTGCCCCTTTTTGGAAAAAAATCTTCATAAAAAGGGTATTTTGGCGACTTTTGAGAACATTGACCTGAAAATCACACATTTTAGGCCTAAAAATGCCCATTTTAGGCCTAAAAATGGCCATTTTAGGCGAAAATTGGGGGAGATAGTGTACCCGGAGGGGGAGATAGGGGATAGTGTACCACCCGAGGGGGAGATAGCGTACCCGAGGGGGGGACCCCCCTCCCCCCCCCCAGGAACTACACTGCCTAGTACACTAACCGCCGCGTCAGGTACACTAACCGCCTCAATTTTTGCCTAAAATCGGCATTTTTAGGCCTAAAATGGGCATTTTTAGGCCTAAAATGGGTGATTTTTAGGTCAATGATGTCAAACGTCGCCAAAATACCCTTTTTATGGAGAATTTTTTCCAAAAAGGTGCAAAAATGAGCCAAATTTTCTACCTCAAAAAGTGACTTTTTCCTGAATTTGGGTCTTCCCCCCTTCCCCCCCAGGGAGGTGCACTAACCGCCGCACGGAAAAAAGGGGTAGGTACAATGGTGTGGCTGGGGGGGGGGTGGGGGGTCCCCCCCAAGGTACAGTAGGTAGGTTGCCGCCCCTCGCCTGGTACAGTAGGTAGGTTGCCGCCCCTCCCCTGGTACAGTAGGTAAAGGCAGTCTACTGGAGGTTGTCACTCAGCCCCCGAATACCGTAACCAACAGCAAGCAAGATCGTTGCGAGACCCACGCTGATCGCTGCTTATCGACACGTGTATTAGTGGCAGCAAGCTGCAAATTGTCATCATGCGCGTCGATCCCCAAAACTTCGAACAGTGTAGTTCCTGGGGGGGGAGGGGGGCGGGGACCCCCCCTCGGGTACGTCTGTTCCCCCTCCGAGGTACGCCTGCCCCACTGTTCCCCCTCCGGGTACGTCTGCTCCAGTGTAGTTCCTGGGGGGGGGGGGGGGGGGGGGGGGGTCCCCCCCCCCCCCCTCGGGTACGTCTGTTCCCCCCTCCATGGTACGCCTGCCCCACTGTTCCCCCTCCGGGTACGTCTGCTCCCCCAATTTTTACCTAAAATAGGCAAATTTTAGCCTAAAATAGGCATTTTTAGGCAAAAAATGAGTGATTTTTAGGTCAATGTCGTCAAAAATCGCCAAAATACCTTTTTTATGGAGATTTTTTGCCTAAAAGGGGCAAAAATGAGCCAAATTTTCGACCTCAAAAAATGACTTTTCTCCAAATTTGGGTCCTCCCCCCCCCCCCTTCCGGGTCCCTCCCCCCCCCCCTTCCCCCCCCCCAGGTGGGTACGTCTGTTCCCCCTCCGAAAATAGTGGAGGGTACGTCTGTTCCCCCTCCGGACCAGGAACTACACTGGTCTGCTCCCCCAATTTTTTCCTAAAATGGGCAAATTTAGGCCTAAAATAGGCATTTTTAGGCCAAAAATAGGTAAACTTTAGGTGAAACCTCCAAAAAAAAGCCAAAATACCCTTTTTATAGGGGATTTTTCGCAAAAGAAGGCAAAAATAGTCCAATTTTTCGACCTCAAAAAATGACTTTTTTCCGTACCCCCCCCCCAAATTGGGACTTCCCCCCCCTTCCCCCCCAGGTAGGTACGTCTGTTCCCCCTCCGAAAATAGTGGAGGGTACGTCTGTTCCCCCTCCGGACCAGGAACTACACTGCTTCGAAATGTTGGTTGGTGTTGGCGCTAACACGCAAAACATAGATAAAAAACAAAATGGTCTCGACACGATCCTTGCAGATCAAAATTACGGTGGGTTACGGTATTCGGGGGCTGAGTGACAACCTCCCGTAGACTGCCTTTAGGTTGCCGCCCCACCTAACTTTTCACCCAAAACATTCATTTTTGGCTTAAAATTGCATAAAATTAGCATATTTGTCTGCAAATACCGTATTGTCGGAAATAGAACCCGGGGGGTCTATTTTTTCACTGGGGTCATTTTGGGGGGGTTCAATTTATGGGGGGGGTCAATTATTGGGGGGGTTATATTTTTCATTTGGCCCCCCGACGAAAAAAATCATTGTTAATAATGCCCATAAAAATGGCTTGTTTTCGGTATTTTCTACCTTTAACAGCGTCGATTATGCTTAAAAGCTGTATTCTGTTGTGTACGCAAGCTTAAACAACGTTTGACACAACAACACAGCCCTACCATACCACTAATCTGTGGTACGGTGAAGGTTGGGGGTGGGGTTCTATTAATGGGGGGGGTCAATTAATGGGGGGGTTCTATTTTTGATTTCGAGCCATTTAGGGGGGGTTCAATTAATGGGGGGGGTCAATTAATGGGGGGGTTCTATTTCCGACAATACGGTAGGCGAAAAATCGCGCGCTGCGCGCGAAATTAGTGTTTTAGGCCACATTTTCTTCAGTATTTCGACATAAAAAATTTCGGTTTCCAGATGACCCCCCCCCCAAGTGGTACGACCCCCCCCCCTAGCTCGGCTGGTACAGTAGGTAGGTTGCCGCCCCGCATTTTGGGTGGTACAGTAGGTTGCCGCCCCGCCTGGGTAGCTACACCACTGGGTAGGTACACTAACCGCCGCGCCGGACCAGGAACTACACTGCCAATCAGTGTAGTGGCTGGTAGGGATCGGCGTCGGTCATGTAGACCGACACCGACACCGACACCGACACTTTTTTGGAAAGTACCGACACCGGCGAAAAAGCACGCCGACACCGACACCGACAGTGAAAAAATGACCGACACCGACAGTAAAACCGAGTTTGCCTTTTTTAGCCCTAAAAACTTATTTTTAGACCTAAAATGCCTTTTTGGACAAAAACCGGTGTGTTGGTGTACTTCTCACCTGAAAAAAGAGGGATCAAATACCAAAACAAAAAACAATTATGAACTTTGTATGATAGGATAGGTCTGTCTCTTTGTCGCAGGAACAAACAGGTTCTGTCCGCCTCTCACTCTCAGTGAAACATTCAACGTTGGAACGAACCGGATTTTTACCATGAGCGCAACTTTTGTTGTTCAGAATTTTGTGTTTTCATGTTTGAAGTGGTACAAAGGCATCGGCCACTATAAAAAGCGTCGCCGAAACCCCTCATTTTGTTAGCTAAACCTATTTCGAACCATTTTTGCATATTTGCAGGCCTAAAATGGCGTCAAAAGAGACCGATTTTGATATTCTGAACCGACTAGGTTTTGCAAAGCTAGTCCGGGCGGACTCGCGCGGCAAAGAAACGCAGGTCCGCAAGCGCCAATGATCGAATTGGACGACGACCCCTTTGTGTGGTGGCGCAACAACGAAGTGTTGTTCCCTCGTTTGTCGAAAATGGCGAAACGGTACTTATCAGCAGCACCGACAAGCACAATGTCTGAACAAGAATTCAGCCTGGCTGCCAGCATCTACACGAAGTACCGAAATCGCTTGAAACCAGACACTGCTGAAAAGTTGTTGTTCCTGAAGCGTATGCTACCCACGTGTCAATACTTGTACAATTGAGTGTATCTGATGTGATGGAGAATAATGATGTATCGGTGTCCTTCGCAAATAACTCGTGATTGATATTTCTCATTCTGTTCGCATGTCTTTCCTTTAATCTGATTCCAAAAAAATTGTTCTCTTGTTGTGTTGCACTGCTGCAGAATTGAAACTGAACCGTGTATGAGGAATTGGTCGTTCAAAACCAGCGCTTGGCGCTTTTTTATATGTTGTGGACAACTAAAGAACATAATCAGTACGAAATATATTTTTTTTCTAATAGTAGTTGGCTGCCGAAAAATTGGGGACCGACACTACCGACACCTGAAAAAAACCGACACTTTTGTGGACCGACACCGACACCGACATTAGTAGTGTCGGTACCTACACCGACTTTTTTCCGACACCGACGCCGATCCCTAGTGGCTGGGGGGATGGGGGTGATTCCCCCCCCCCTAAGGAGTAGGTACCTTGCAACAACCCCTTGGGGGGGATGGGGGTGAAGGGTAGGTACCTTGCAACCACCCCTGAGGGTACCTTGCAACCGTCAATTTATGGTTTTTACAGGCAAAAATGGGTGTTTTTCGACCTCAAAACCCCAAAAATCGCGCGCTGGCCAAATTTGCAGTGTAATGCATGCAAAAAACACCCTTTTTTCGGACCTCAGGGGCAGTGGTGTCGTTGGGAAATCAAAAAGTCAGGATACCGGATACCCAAAATCCAAAATTTTCGGATACCGGATACCCAAAATGAAAAATCTCGGATACCAGGGGGGGGGTTGCTCCCTAAAATAAAAAATCTCGGATACCCAGGGGGGGGGTTGTTCAAAAAAGGTCAGTTTTTTTAGAGGAAAATTGAGCAAAATCGGTGTTGAAAGCGCAAAAAATGGTCATTTGGGGGGCTATGCTTGCGCCAGCAAGCGATTTTGAGCATTTTGGAGGTAAAAATGGGCGATTTTTACGGTTTTCGGAAAAATTTTAGGGCAGGATACCCCTGGACAAAAAGTCAGGATACCGGATACTATACTTGCGGGCCGGAAAAAAAACCGTTTTTTTTCCGGAAAAAAAACCGAAAAAAAACCGTTTTTTTTCCGAGGCCCGGAAAAATACGTTTTTATTTTTCCGGAAATTTTTCCAAGTGGCAACTTTTGGAAAAAAAACGGTTTTTTTTCCAAAAATTTTCGAAATATTTTCAAGGGTTACAAAAGGATGTTGTCAAAACTTATGTAAATCGGTGCTAAACAGTTCACAATGAGCTCTTTTTAATCTCCAAGTGCATTTTTAGCATGTTTCAGGCCATTTCCCGACAAAATTTTCTCCAAAATAGGCGTTTTTGGACCATGGGTATCCTTAAGTACTGGAAAAATATTTGGAAAAAAAACGGTTTTTTTTCCGGAAAAAAAACGGTTTTTTTTCCAAAAATATATTTTGCGGAAAAATACGCAAGTATACCGGATACCCCTGGGGTAAAAAAACAACTTCCCGGTTACCGGTTAATAGGGGGGGGTAACCCCCCGTCCCCCCCCCCCCCCCCCCAACGACACCACTGCTCAGGGGTACCTCGCAACCTCCCGGAGGCTGGGTAGGGGGGTACCTTGCAACAGTGTTGGAGGTGGGGGGGGTTTGGGGGGGGGGTCGCCCCCCCCAGTACAGTAGGTATCCCCCCTCGCCTGGTACAGTAGGTATCCCCCGATCCCGATGTCTGGCATGGTACAGTAGGTATCCCCCTATTTTCACCCCGGTACAGTAGGTATCAGTGTAGTTCCTGGGGGGAGGGGGGTCCCCCCTCGGGTACGTCTGTTCCCCCTCCATGGTACGCCTGCCCCACTGTTCCCCCTCTGGGTACGTCTGCTCCCCCAATTTTTACCTAAAATAGGCAAATTTTGGCCTAAAATAGGCATTTTTTGGCATAAAATGAGTGATTTTTAGGTCAATGTCGTCAAAAATCGCCAAAATACCTTTTTTATGGAGATTTTTTGCCTAAAAGGGGCAAAAATGAGCCAAATTTTCGACCTCAAAAAATGACTTTTCTCCCAATTTGGGTCCTCCCCCCCCCCCTTCCGGGTCCCTCCCCCCCCCCCTCCTCCCCCCCCAGGTGGGTACGTCTGTTCCCCCTCCGAAAATAGTGGAGGGTACGTCTGTTCCCCCTCCGGACCAGGAACTACACTGGTAGGTATCCCCCCGATTTTGCCTCAAAAGTGCCAATTTTTGACCAAAATGGCCAAAATTACCGTATTCCCTAAAATAGAGCCCCCCCAAAAATACAGCCCCCCCTAAAAGGGGTCAGTGAAAAAATAGAGCCCCCCCCCCAAAAATACAGCCCCCCCTCAACTTGGAATTCCCCGCTTGGGGGTCGTAAAGTCAAGTTCTTGTATAAGACACCTTGTGTACAACGTTTGTGGTTGAGTATATGATGACGTAAAGCCTTTTATGGAAGATCTGCACCTAAAAACACTCAATAATGACCAGTAACACCCTGACAGAACTCCATTTTAGGGGTATTTTTTGGAACATTTTTTGAGATTTTGGGCAGCGAAAAAATACAGCCCCCCCCCCAAAAATAGAGCCCCCCCAAAAATACAGCCCCCCCTAAAAGGGGTCAGTGAAAAAATACAGCCCCCCCCCTTGTATTTTAGGTTTTACGGTAGTGTAAAATCAGTGGTTTTTACCTCAAATTACCCAAAATTCGCGCGCTACGCGCGCATATACTACGTTTTCACACGATTCCACACATAATAAACACATTAAAAATTTTCACCCCAAAACCAACCCCCCCCCCCCCCAACCCCCCCCCCCAAACCCCCCCTAGGTACATAACCCCCCCAGGCCATCGGCTTTGGTACAGTAGGTATCCCCCCCTCTCCGAGTGCGGTACAGTAGGTATCCCCCCTCCAGAGTACCTCCAACACTGCCTTGCAACCATCTGGATCCATCCCTCCCAAGGGTACCTTGCAACCATTTGCCTGCCACTACACTGCTGCCAATACCCAATACCAATACCAGGCCAGCTTCAATACCAATACCCAATACCTGAATTAGACCCAATACCAATACCAAACACTGGTATTGGTATTGGTATTGGGTATTGGGTGGTATTGGTATTGGGTATTGGGTATTAGGCCTAGTATAATTTAACGAAGTAGATGCACATATA